>APFE030062631.1:88608-101854 GCA_000404065.3 Pinus taeda
CGTCTTTTCCGTCGTAGTCCTCGGAGAGATCTTTCCAGCGGGCTATCATGCGCGTCAAACGGAGATAAGACGACCAATTCGCGACCCCGGGAAGTTGATGTACCAACTTACCCAAAAACGGGGCCCACAATTTGGCGTTTCATCTTCTAGGGGTAGGTTTTGGAATGTGAAGGGTTTTCCATTGTTTCTCAACAATAAATAGGCCTTCGAGCCTCATTGTAACACAGTTCGGAACAGTTCAGAGGCATGTAGCCGCACATCTCTTCTCAGAGATAAGCTACCATCGCCCTAGCTGGTTTATTTCCATTTCTGGTTGTAAGCATATTTCAGTATTTTCCATTAATGAAATGAAGTATTATTTCTGCTGCATCTTTGTGTATATGGTTATCTCTATAATTTGTTGCGTTCATGTTTAAATCCGAATCATTGAAAAATGTGGGCCAGTAGAAACCCTCTCACATAACTTTGTGTGCAATGGTGTTTCCCGCAAAGTGACCCCAGGTGGATACATCATGCAAATCTTGAAGTAACTTCTCTAATTCATGTGCCTCCAGGCACCGAAGCAAAACTCTAGTACTATGCTTCCTGTAAAGCACTCCATGCACCAACCGATATGCTAAGGCTTTAAGGTGCAATGCCCTCTTCTGTCTAATGGAAAAGTGAGAGGGTACATTGTCGCGCTCAAGGTACTAGCGCACATCTGCGTACCAAGAGGTTCTGTCTTTATTGGGTGTGGCTCGCCTTATATCATTCATCTCGATTTCCTGCTCCCAACTGGCAAGCTCTTCTTCATTCTTCAGTGCATGTACCACTTCAGTTGCAAGTCTGAAGAGCCCATGTCCTTTGATCGTGTGAACCAACTTGATTTCAAGATCATACGCTTGCAAGCATGTCATCCAGTTCACACATCGTTCACCCAATTCTTGTTGTACAAGAAATGTGCGAACTCTTGGGTGAGGGTCGAAGTCTATGTAGCGGTTCTTCAGCAAGTAGGGCCTGAAGTGTTTCACTTCCTTGCAAACTACATAATCTTGCCTGTTAATAGTGGTATAGTTGATTTTTTTTTCTTGCATGCTTGTACTCATGAAGAAGATTGGGCATTCATCATTCATCTCATCCTTTTAAGTGAGTATTGTTGGCTTAATGGGGCCTGACCCAGGTTCGGAGTTAATTAGCCAAATAAATCTCGGTACTACTGGCCCTTTCAGAAACAATTGGTGGAGCGCAAATTGAGGTCTCACCCGAAGTAGTATGGGGTGCTAGAACCAGGTTTCAACACCATAGAGATGTCTGATGAGTTTGACTGGTCCACGGTTTGTTCCTGTGCGCAGGTGGCTTTGCACTCCTTTCGTTCCTCATGGCCTGATACCTTGCCTTCGCGCAGCCCTAACCAGGGTTTGTGCCATGATCTACGTTACTACCTGAGATCTTATTTATCTTCCCGTATTAGTTAAGCACCTTCACATACTTAGATGTCTTAAGTTATACTTAACAATACAAAACATTCATTTAGGTTCGCGTAGTAAATAAACAGTATATTTGCAAATATCCTATTTATTTACTGCACGAACCTATATGAATGTTTTATATTGTTAAGTATAACTTAAGACATCTAAGCATGTAAAGGTGCATAACTAATATGGGAAGAAAAATAAGATCTCAAGTAGTAACGCAGAGTGTGGCACAGCCCCTAGTTAGGGCTGCACAAAGTCAGGGTATTGGGTTGTGAGGAACGAAAGGTGTAGAAAGCCACCTGCGCGCAGGAACAAACCATGGACCAGTCAAACTCATCAGACATCTCCAGGGTACGGAAACCTGGTTCTAGCACCCTCCCATACTACTTCAGGTGAAACCTCAGTCTGCACTCTGCGGACTTTTTCCAAAAGGGCCAGTAGTACCAAGATTTGTTTGGCTAATTAACTCTGTACCTAGGTTAGGCTTCAATAAGCCAACAAATCGTTCTTTGTCAAGACCAAGATCTGCATAGAGATGTATGACGTTGTATCACTAGAATCTAACAAAGAAAGGAATTGAAGAGTGGTTGGACAGAAAGATTCACGAGTTCGCGGCGCAGGAAAACAGGAATCCGCAACTATCAAAGGAAGAGTGGTTAGTTTGCTACTTGTATATGGAGATCCACAAAATTTTCTTTGCTTCCTTCCCCACTAAGTTGCATGAGTGGATCGTGAAGCTAGCGGATAACCAAGGAAGGCATAAACTCAACAAACCTATTGTGTGGACTTCAGAATTGGTGCTCAAACTAGAAGCATCAGAAGATCAGATTGTGTGCATTGTTGATCACTGGCTCGATTGAATCATAGGAGGATTCATCACCGAATTTGTGGTAGATACTTTAATCAACTATAGCAAGGCAGAATGACACTTCCTCAAGGGACCACGAGGTAAGTATGTTAAATCTTTGAACACTTGGATTGAAATGCTACTATGTGAAGAGTAGGTTATGTGAATAAATTGATGTTTGGGGCTATGTGAAGTGGGAGAATCTACAAAAACGAAGGTAGTACAGAACTAGAGACTAGTCCCTTGATTTCACTTTCGCGAGGAGGCGAAGAAGAACTCACGAAGGTCTCGCCAAGAAGTGCGATCAATCTGATAAGGCAGAGAATTCTGTGCATACCACCCCCACCCACGCCACCACCAGTTCCACCATCTTCACCCTCGACTTCGCCCATACCACCTCCGCCACCATCGTGAAGTAGTATGGTTAGCATGATGAAGCTACCAGTGTTTAAGGGAGTATGAAATGAAGATCCAGACCAGTTTTGGTTCCTGATAAAAGCTGTATGGGAAGCACAGGGTGTCACAGACGAAAATATAAAGAAGGCAACATTGGTCAGCACTCTGCAGGATCGCGTGTTGACCTGGTACATTAAACATTCCAATGACAATCTGAATGCAGGGATAACAGATATCTAAGCTGCACTAAATAAAGAATTCAGCAGGCCAAAATCGGAGGCACATTTGATCAATGGATTCAAGGAGATCACAATGTTACAGGGCAAAACCCCGTGGAGTTGGATCAAAGACTGAAGTGCACAATTCGTGAAGTAAACATGACTTTAACAGATGGGAAACACCGTGAATGGTTTGTAGCATCGTTAACACCGCATATACGGAACGCGTTGTCGCAACAAAGGCTAACCACTCAGGCCAACGCTTTGGAGGTCATGATGAGATTGTACGAGACTTCGATACAAGATCCTAACCTGGGAGTCCAACAGATTCACGTATAGTTGAAAAACTTGTGCCTTGAGATGCAGAGTTTGAAACAAGACAGGACAGCTCATCCAGAAGTGCGCAATGAGGTATGGTGAGTAAAGTGCAAGGACTAGGAACACGACAAGGACCACTGCTCGGTGTTCACGAGTTACCTCGCGGGAGGGGACCAATGCCATTGAGACCAGAGGCACAAGTAGGACCATGCGTGGCACCTGTGTTATGGTGCGTGATTTGTTAGATAGGAGGAAAGCATGCTATAGATAACTACCATCTATTATAGAAGTATACGTAGAATTCCCAGCAGTTGTTCTGTAATTTCTGCAGGTTAGTAGGCCATGATGAGCGCACCTGTAGAAGTTATGAGTTGATGATGTATCAAACTCTTACCTATAGAGTTCAGACTGAAACACATGCCCTCGATCAAAATGTAGGAATGGCGCGCACTGGATTTCAGGGGTGCAGACGAGGTTGAGGTGGAATGGGACTAGGAAGAGGTCGCAGTCAACTAATATGTTACAATTGCAGAGGGCCGGGGCATTATTTCCGCTATTGTACAAATCCAACAAGACATTCATGCTTATATTGTATATAGTTTGATCATGAGACAGAGGACTGTCCAACATTGATAGTGAGGTTGCGTGATAAAGGAGCACTCCAACCTCCCCCGACTCAGAACCTGCAAATGATGAGGTCTGAGCCGCACGAGGAATACCCTAATGTAAATATCGTGCTCCAGAGTGGTATTACGATAGGGGATGACAAAGGCAAGTAGCTTGAATAAAGTACCTGGGTTCACAAGGCTCCAATGAAGGAACTAGAATTTTATTTGGAGTGCACTAGGGAGACCTTCATGGAAGCTAAGAGGAGCTTCACTGATGCCTCCACTTCAGGAAGTAAAGACATACTGGAGCCAAAAATGGACCCATCGATGCTCACTACATTCCTAGAGACATGTATGAAGTTTCTACATGACAACAAGGTCGTAAAGGGGCTGCAAGAACACATAACTAGATGCATTGGGACCGTGCCAGGAGAACTGCACATAGTTTGGAAGCTTAGGAAGCACACGACGTGAATAGGAAGGGGGATGAGATTGAACGCGTAGATTGGGGAATATGAGATGGATCAAGTGATTCTGGATCTAGGATTGGACATGAATGTCCTGCCAAAACAAACATGGGAGCGCATGGGAAAGCCTGCGTTGCAATGGTCTCCTATCCAACTGCGAATGGCAAACCAACAAAAGATCCTACCTATGGGGAGACTGTAGGGAATCACAATAGATATCAACGGAACAAGCACGCTAGAAGATTTCAAAGTGATAGAGATTGTTGATGACAACAATCCCTACCTCGTGCTACTAGGAATAGATTGGGCTACGGACATGAATGGAGTGATAAATCTAAAGAAGCGCAAGATGATTTTTGAGAAAAATTCACTGCGCGTAGTGGTACCTTTAGACCTTGCAGAAGGATCGCGCTACACAGAGCTAGTGCGTGACAATGACAATAATGATTTCTTGGACTATATCTAAAAAATAACCGTGCGAGAGCAGGACTTGCTAAATCCAACTGCGGATGGTTGAATCTCATGGGAGCGTGAAAGCTCCTGCACATTAGATTCTGATGAGGAGATAGAGCAATGGCAGAACTGGTTACATAAGGTAACCACTCTCAACTCTAACATGATGACAAGTTTGTTGCGCTCTGTAGCAATAGAGGTAAGAGATCTACCTATGTATGATAGGTTGAGCGAGTTGGATGATTTCCTGAAAAAATTCAAAAGATAAGTGCCGAAACAACAGTGTTTCAACGCTCTGAAATGGGTACTGTGCGCTATGCCCACAAGATGGTGGGGTACTCACTAATGAAGTTTTGAGGACTGGCGCGACTGCTAAAGGATGATGCACCTACAATTTGGGAGGACTTAGATGTGGTTAAAAAGACAAATATGACGGATGAAACAACCCACATGCCCATCATTCTAGGTGGATACAAGCCTATGGTGCGAAACCTACAGGAATGCACACAGTACTCGCGGTAGGAGACATGAGTGGTAAGCAAGTGCAGACAAGGAAATGACATGAACGACCTCTCCAGTTGGGATCACGAAGTATGAAAAGACCCAATGCACAGGAGAATATCGACGTAGAAGCTTTTAACTAAGTACGTGAAGCACTGAACAAGGTCCATAATGTGAAGTGAACTAACTGAGACCTGCACATACCAACGGTTCTCTGGGATTATAGGACTGTGTACAAAAGCCTGACCACATAGACACCACCAAGGCTAGAGTATGAAGCAACCACAGTAAGCCCTATAGTCCTTGGGGAAATTAGACCGCACCTGACAACACCGATAGATACGAAGGTTCACGGAACCTTGGAAGCAGAAATCCAACAGGGGAATATTAGACTCCAAGAACTTGAAGAAGAAAGAGTATGGTTAAGGAAGAAGAGTGCTCTGGTCGACGTGGAAGTCAAGAAGATGGAGGAATAGATAAAGGAAGTGTTTCTCGACAAAAAGACTAGGGTGGAAAGGTCGGTTGTATACAATTGCTATAACAGGTTTAAGGTCTATTTCTGCGAATTGATCAGTCTGATGCCTTGGCTTGGACCACACATTGCTAAGTATAGTGACCAGGGTAGCATGTTGCAAATGGTAAAGTGCGTGATGCTGACCGTAACGATAAAAGGCAGGGATTCTCCAGGAAACATGATGGACGATAGGATGAAATTTTTCACGGGTGGTGTGACCACCTAACTAGCCAAAGGAAGGACAGTCTTAGCACTCTAGGTAGTTGAAAGGGAGCACAAGACTATAAACTATTCTGCCCGGGAGCTGCGCGCAGAAGCAAAGAGTCATAATGTCCGCGACCATGCATGGGGGGCTATGCTGCCATGAGGGTTGGCTAGGAAGTGACCGTTGAAGTCATTGTTCATGATGGGATGCTCAGCTTGAGACCAAATGGAGTGGGCAGCAAGCATTTAAGATGTGATTTACGGGCAAGAATTGGGAAAATTTGCTGCCAAGGGAGCATTAATGAACCAGATTTGGGGGCAAAAGTCGAATTCAAATTCAAAAAGCACTATAAATTACAAAGGGTTGACCAACAAACAACACTTGAAAATTTGCGAATTGAGATATTGAGCAGAGCCCTGATTGTTGAGTGCCGAGTGTTGATTGAGCCCCTGAGTTCATGAGTGCTAGATTTATGGACAAATACGATGGCAACAACTGCAGATGTTATGGAGATAACTGAAATGACTACTGAGGAGGCCGTGCAGGCCTTGACTGTGGGAGATGCTCTGGAAGGTGTTGGGATTGTGGCAGAAATCCCGAAATCACTGCACACGCCAAGACCCAATAAGGACAAACAAGCAATGGTTCTCGTACGTGTGTCCCTGCGGAACCACTGTGCACCAAGTTGTCTATGGAGGAAAAGGGGAAAGTCGTCACCATAGAGACTAATGAAGAAGAAGAAGATCTAAAGGATATTATCATCGTTGAGGATGAGGATGAAGGCATGGAGGAGGACACTCAGCCTATGCACCCCGCGACAAAATTTCCCACCTATGACCCCCCGTGAAAAGGGAAGGCTAAAGTTCCGAAGGACCTGGATCAGACCAAGAGCTCGCTCCAAACCCCTCTCCTCCTAAACAACATTATGTTTGAGGGCACGCACCTGGGACGTGTGTCGAGCCTAAAATTCGAAGATTGGGACCTCGCTGACCACAAGAAGTTCCCTCGCCTTGAGACCAGGCACCTTATGAAGCCCAAGTAGAACATCGCAACGAGGGTTACAAAACTAGAGCCGCGAAAGTGATTGTGCGGAGTGGAAAAGGCAAGGTTACTGAATCTGCTCTAGGTGCCACATTTCCACCACACCCCAATAACCATTTTCGTCATCAAGCAGCTGCTCTGCCTGGTGCATGATGGGTGTTTGTGGCTGGAGGAGCCCATCCCCATCATGGAAAACTTGATTCACCGCATCTCCCAGATTCCATGCAAAGGAGAGGCCCCGCGGACATATTGGAAGGGAAGGGCAGTGACTTGGCCATCGCAGAGGCCATGAAGAAAAGTTACAAGCTTGAAAATAAGAATAGGGGCTATGCCATCTCCAACATCAAGGAGAAAATAGTACGCATGGTGACCCAAATCCTGGTAGGAAAGGTTATGCGCAAGTGTCGCACGGACCAAGTACCGGTGCTGGTGGTAGCACTGGCTTAGCAATCTGTGGAGGGGGTCCAGTTTAACTGGTCTGAGTTCCTTTGTAAGGAGTTTTTAGAAAATTGCCGAGAAGATCAGGAATAGGGCAAAACGTTCCACTATGCATGGCTTCTGCTATCCATAGTACTCGTGGCAGGGGAATTACCCGAGGATAGTCAATCCCCCATAATTGACAGGGACCTGCGAGAGGCCGCGAAGTATGCTTCGCTCTGGGCCACAAAGGATGCTAAGAGGATCCGTGATAGTAAAATCTTTTGGGTGTTCATGGAGATGAACCTTAGAATGGGGATCAACTGCAAGCCACGGTTGTCATCCACTGTCTACAACAGTCTATAGAGTTTTGCAGAATTCAAAGTAGACATGAATAACATTTACATTAGGGCGCGCAAGGACTCGACCAAACAATCGATAAAGCTACCCTTCATAGCCACAGAAGATGTCATTTTTAATGTAGTGGAGGCATGGCCTCTAGAGTGGTGTGCCCCAGACATCGCGAAGATAGAGAATTCAGCAGCACAAAGAAAGAAAGACGAGGCCAAGATGTGCATTGCATAGTTGGCCGAAAAGTGAAGGAATAAAGCAGTGGCAACGGAAGTGCGGGTAGCGTGGGACGCTGCACAAACAACAAATGAGTAGGAAAAGGTTGCAGCAGCAACAACAACAACACAGGAGGCAGCCGCGAAGGGGCAAGGGCCAAATGACGTCTTTGCAGGGGTAGGAAGTGGAGGAATCAGAGACAGAAGAGGGAGGTGTGGACCCACAAAATGCATCAACACAGTTGAAGTCCCAACACCCAATAGAGTGGGTAGGGTCACGTAAGAAGGTCAAGGCATAGAAGTTGTCTATTGACCCGATCACCCTAACTAAGGGTGATCTGCATGACATCGGTGAGATAGTGCACAATGTCACCTCTGAGGCTCTTCAATACTTCATGCAAGAGAACCAGATTGTGTTGGGGGCCCTTAGAGCACAGTTGCAGGAATTACAGGTGCGCCCTCCTCAGGTTGGTACCCTTTCGACCATCCTCGCAATCGGCTCAACAACAGCATAACAGATGTTGCGCCACGAATGACGAATACCATAGTGCTATTGGAAGGGGCACTAGTGATATCAAATGAGGACGACAGGCCTATGGTTAGTGCACTAAAATGTATCGGTCTCAATATGGCTGCACTCCTATGAGAGACCTTATATATTTCACAGGATGGCATAATTATAGAACTGTGCGTTAGGGAGAGCCGCGAACTGCAAGTCCTTAGTGAGCAGAAAATCAATATGGAACAATTGAGCTTGTAGCACGATGAAGTGGTGTCACAGAATCAACAGCTGATACAGGTGATAGATGATGCTTGCCAAAGCATCCCGGAGCTAGCCATCCCAGCAGAAGTGCAGATCCACAGGTTAGCAGAAGGGGAACACTAGGAGAGGGAAGAAATGACAAAGGTCCAGCTGGAGCTGAACCTTCAGATCGCAAAGCTGCGGTTAAAGGCACAACCATCCACCACCCCGGATGTCAGAGAACAGTGCACTAGCACTATCATAACGGGACTGGAGGAAATTGGCAGTGCAGTAAAAGACTGCACTAGCATGTTGGAAGAATCGTTTGAGGTCCTCACAAATCTGCAGGAGGACCCCAACATCCAACGCTTAGAGACAGAGGCACGAGAACTCCAAAAGCAGTATGACAGTGTCAAGGGAATTGTACAGACGATGGCCCTCACTCCGAGGCTCATGCGGATGCAGCAGGCTAAAGCGCTGAAAGAGAAGGTGGACGCGACACGACACAAGGAAGCAGTCCTAAAGGCGCACATTCAACCTTGGATTGATGAGGCCTTCACCATCACAACAGAAATTGAAGGCAAGCTCACATAGATGCAAGGGATGCACCCATTAATGCAGAGAAGCACTTCTGACATAGAGGTCTCGAAACAATGTATGCAACAGATCTAATAAGCAGCAGCTCAATGCATTGTTGACCTTGTCACAGTTCGAGAACAATTGGAGGGACTCCGTGCAAAGATCTTCGTGCCGACAAAGTGACTCGAGGGTGAGTCACGATGTTTGTATTGGGGGCCTATTGGGCATGGAATCCCCCCCAAGGCATGTTTTGGGGCTTAAAGCCCAAGTTTTGACCAAATCTTGTTGTAGAAGCTCCGCAAATTGCAGGCGTAGGGCGCGAAAGTATGATAGAGTCACAGGGTTGTCCACCCTAGTTTTGTAATGTAATGTCGACTAGATAGACCTACCCATGGTTCGCGGACCATGGGATTGTGTAAATAGAGTGAGGCTCTAAGTGTAAAATATAACTAATAGGGAAGATAATAGAAGAATGAGAAGTCTAAGTGATTGAGTCGAAGTGTAAAGTGCGTCTGTGGGTTGTAGAGTAGGAGAAGGCTCTGCAGCTAAGTGCACAGAGGCCTAGTAGTCTGCAGCTAAGTGCGTGGACCCCTATAGTTGAGTGCATAGGGCAGGTTGAGTCTGTAACCATTGGGGAATTAATAAAGAGAAGTTTTTCTATAATTTTGTGTATCTTTTCCTGGTTGAATGCATGATTGTGTATTTACAAATATACTGTTTATTTACTGCGTGAACCTATATGAATGTTTTGTATTATTAAGTATAACTTAAGATATCTAAGTATGCGAAGGTGCTTAACTAATATAGGAAGATAAATAAGATCTTAGGTAGTAATGTAGAGCATCGCATAGCCCCTGGTTAGGGCTGCGCGAAGGCAGGGTATTAGGCTGCGAAGAACGAAAGGTGTGCGCAGGAACAAACCGTGGACCAGTCGAACTCATTATACATCTCCAGGGTGTGGAAACCTGGTTCTAGAACCCTCCATACGAATTTAGGTGAGACCTTAGTCCACGCTCCGTGGATTGTTTCCGAAAGGGCCAGTAGTACTGGGATTTGTTTGGCTAATTAACTTCGAACCTGGGTCAGGCCCCAATAAGCCAACAAGTACTGCAGTTAGTGAATTATCAGAGGCGAAGGTGTATAGCAGGAAATCCTTCTTGAAGGTTGGGTTGCAGAGTGAAGGCACTTCTTCAATGGCTTGCTTGATCCAGGTGAATGTGTACTTTTCCCCCTTGCTCGAGTTGTAGACTACATCTTTCTTGATCATGTCCTCCATGGGATTAACAATCTGCACATAATCTGAGATGAACTTCTGGAGGAAGTTTATCTTGCCCAAGAAGGACTACATGGCTTTCTTATTGATTGGATAAGCGAACTATGTAATAACATAGACCTGGTCTAGATCCACCTTGATCCCGCTTTTGGTGACAATGTGTCCGAGAAGGTTCCCCTCAGACACTGCGAAAAAGCTCTTTTTGGGATTCAAGGAAATCCCATATCTCCGACATCGCTCAAAAATTTTCTTTAGATGGCGTATGTGTTCTTCTCTTATTTTTAAGAACATAGTCACATCATCGAGGTATACCACCACGCTCTATCTGATGAGTCCGTGAAAAGTGATGTCCATGGCACATTGGAAGGTTGTGCTTGCATTCACAAGACCAAACAACATTCATCTGTAAGAGAATGTACTCCAATTGGTACAAAAAGTAGTTTTAAGTCTGTCAGGTTCTACTACCAGAACCTGATTGTATCCTGAGAAACCATCAAGGAAAGAAAACATCTTTGCCCCAGATACTATTTGCAGAATGTGGTCCATAGACGACACATGGTAGTTGTCTTTGTCTGAGGCATAATTTACGTTTCGGAAATCAACACACAAGCGGATTTCCACGAACTTCTTATGTACAAGAACGAGAATTGAAACCCATGTGGAATGACGAACTTTGTATATGATCCGTGCATCCAACATCTTAGTGAGATCTTTGTGTATGAGGGGTTCAAGCAACGGATGTACTTTCCTCAGCTTATGTTGATATGGCTTGACCCCTTCTTTGATCAAAATGATGTGTTGGATGATCTGCGTGTCGTAAGTTTTCAAATGATCATATGTCCACACGAACACATCTCGGTACTATTTGAACAAGCGGACAAAGGCTTGTTGCTCTTGTTGTGTACAACATGTACCAAGATTGACAAACTTCGGATCTTGCTCTGCTCCCAGGTTTATCAGTTCGTGCCTCATGGTGGAATTGTGGGTCTTGTTGTTCCTTGGCCCCTGAAAATGTTATTTCAAGTCATAAATCTTTTCCAATGTTTCCACACTTCTTGTGATAAGGTGGCCTTTCTTGTCACTAGCTTTTGCTTGTAGAGAGCACTCGTGCTCATCATTGTCTATCACTGCATCTTTGAAGATGCTAGCATTGGCCATGAAATGCAATATCTGTTGATCATCATTAAACATGCGTAAGTGTTACATCAATGATGTTAAATGCTTGGAAGTTTGAGATTAGTCTCCATACCTCTTGCTGGTAACCTTTGAGATGCGTGACAAACAGTGAATGGCGTTACGTCCCTGTCGTACCACTATCTCTGAATCACCTACCACTTTGAGCGCGACCATGTTGAGGATGATGGCCTTCTGCAAGGATAACATGAGTGCTTCATACTCAGCAACATTGTTCGTGCACTCGAACTCCAAGCGACTTGAAACAAATGCTTCCTGCTATAAGGGTTCAAGACACATCTAGCTCCTGAGCCATCCTGCATCTTTGATCTGTCAAAGGACATGGTCAACAACTTGTCTGTACACAAACCGCTTGATGTGCCAGTACTAGTGCTACTATTGTTTCTGTTAGTACTGCTACTATTGGTACAATGTACCGTACAAGTTTCATTACCATCAGTTGGGCAAGGAAGGAGTCCCAACTACGTGTCTGGTGGGGTTGGAGCTAGTCGCGCAGGATAAAACTCCATTGTTGTTTCAAGGAGGCAGTTGCCAGACATGAGTTCTACAAAGGCCAATGGTTCATTCTCGCCATTAAGGGGAGTGACATTATGTTTCATATACCTCTCGGATAACACTCAGTTCTGGTTGTATTTTCCCTTGTATGGAAGCCACACGTGAGACCAGTCTATAGAAAAATATTCGTTCATCTAGCTTGCTAGACCAGTCTCTACTAAGTAATAGACCATATGCTTTTCATATGTCCACAACCACTATGTTGATGCATTGGTGGACTCATCCATCATAAGATAATCGGATGACCACACATCATAGTTCACCAATGGTTGGTACTGATGTTCGATCAAGTTGTATAATTCGCGTGGATGTCTCACTCCATTATTCATCGATCTTTTTTGCAATGGAGAGTGGCATGACATTGACTGTCACGCCGAAATCAACCAAGCAGTTGTGAACATTGTAGTTAAATATTTCGAATGATATTAGGAATGAACAATGTAAACTTTGAAACGGGAACTATAAACTCAAAATGAGAACTCTGCCCAAAAAACCCCGAAAGAACATGAAAAACAATGCTAAAAACTAGAAGTGTGTATACTAGAATGATGGTTTTTTTTTTTAGGGTCAATTTTGAACATGTTTTAAAAATGACAGTGAGAATGAATTTTTTGTGCAAAAATTGTGCAAAAAACGACCTGAAAATGAAAAGTGCTAATAATGGAACGATGGATTTTTTTTTTTTTAGGGTCAATTTCCAACAATGCTAGTAAAATTGAATTTTTATGTACAAAAATTGTGCAAAAAACACCCTCAAAACGAAAAGTGTTGATGCTGGAATGACTTTGTTTTTTTTTTTGTTGGGTAAATTTTCAACGTTTTGAAATAATGGTGTAAAAGATTTTGTTATGAATCTGAAAAACATTAAAATTTCAAAGTAATAATGAAAACGTAAAAT
>APFE030062631.1:104336-124509 GCA_000404065.3 Pinus taeda
AAAAAAATTAAATTAAAACCAAACTAGATAAAAAAATAGAAAAATAACAAAAAAAAACAAAAAAATTAAAAAACTACAAAAATTAAGATTAAAAACATTTTCAAAAAACCTTAAAAAAAATAAAATTACGTTGAAATTAAAATAAAATAAAACTCGAAAAACAATTAAAAATTTAAAATAATACATATTTTCAAATTAAAAAAAACTTAAAACAAAAACAACAATATATTTTGATTAAAAAAAAAAAAAAATTCAAATTTTACATTAAAAATTTAAAATTTAGATTTATTTAGATTTGAACAATGAATTTAAAAGAAAAAAAAACAAACATTAAAATTAGAAAAGTTAATATATTTTTTTGATATTTTTTAAAATAGCATTTAAAAAAATTATTTAAAATCTATATATTTACCAAAATATATATAATTAAAAAAAACATTTAAAATATATATATATAGTATACTCACATAACATATTTAATAAAAAATTTACTTTTTTATTTAAAAAAAAAAAATTATCAGCCACTGCCCATGAGCGGCCGGCGGCGCTATTTGATTCTAAGAAATTGAACAATCCACTTCTCGCCACCACACAGGCCCCCCCGGGTCGGGGCGGTGGGCTATCCGATTCTCGGAATTGGATTAGCCACCACTCAGCCACATGTGGGAGTGGCTGGGTGGTGTTATCTAATTCTGTTTATTGTATTTAAAAAAATAAAAATTTATTTTTATTTAAAAAAACAATTTTAGGCGCCACCACCCTACGAGCGGCCAGACAGTTGGGCAGTGGCTATCCGATTCTCAGAATCGGATAGCCCACACTCAATTCGCCTGTGGGGGTGGGCCGGGTCGTGGTTTTATCCTGATTCTCTCTCAAAAATCCGGATAGCCACCACTCGGCCGCCCCGCTATTCGATTCTGAGAATCAGTTAACCACGACCCGACCACCCCCACAGGCGGCTGAGTGGTGGCTATCCGATTCCGAGAATTGGATAGCCACCGCCTAACTGCCCGTAGGGGTGGCCAGGAAATGGCTATTCGATTCTGAGAATCAGATAACCACCACCTGGCCACCCCCATAGGCGGCTGAGTGGTGGCTATTCGATTCCGAGAATTGGATAGCCACCACCCAACTGCCCATGGGGGTGGCCGGGAAGTGGCTATTCAATTCTCAGAATCAAATAGCCACCGCCCGGCCACTCGTGGGGGTGGTGGCCGATAAAATTATTTTTTATAAATAAAAAATAAATTTTGTTAAATTTCCGAGAATCAGATAACCACCACCTGGCCACCCCCACAGGCGGCTGAGTGGTGGCTATCTGATTTCGAGAATTGGATAGCCACCGCCTAACTGCCCATGGGGGTGGCCGTGAAGTGGCTATTCGATTCTCAGAATCAAACAGCCACCGCCCGATCGCTCGTGGGGGCGGTGGCCGATAAAATTGTTTTTTTTTTAATAAATATAATATATATATTTATATATATTATACTATATAATATATATATATATATATACAATAAAATATATTTTAACAAAATTATTTTTTATTTAAAAAAAAACAATTTTTATCAGCCACTGCCTCCACGAGAGAGTGGGCACCGAGCAGTGGCTATTGGTCCGAGAATCGAATTAGCACTTCTCAGCCACCCCTCATGGGCGATGGTTATCGGATGCCACTACTTAGTCATCTGTTGGGGTGGTCGGTGGTGGTTATCTGATTCTCGGAATCCGAAGCAGTGGATATATTCTGATTCTGAGAAATCAGAAACCACCACTGGCCATCTCCACAGGCGGCTGGAGTTGGGTGGCATCCAATTCCGAGACAGATAGCCAACCGGCCAACCGCCGTGGGGGGTCGGCCAGGAGGGCTATTCGATTCTCGGAATTCAAATAGCACAACCCAGCGACTCATGGGGCTGGTGCTGATTAAAATTATTTTTTTAACAAAAAATAAATTTTGTTAAATATGTTTATTGTATTTAAAAAAAACAAAATTTATTTATTTTATTTTAATTTTTATTTTTTTATCGAGCCACCAGCTCCCACGAGGATCAGGCGGTGGCTATTTGATTATTGAGAATGAATAAGCCCACTTCCGGCCCACCCCACGGGGTGGTTAGGCGGTGGCTATCCGATTCTCGGAATCGGATAGCCACCACTCAACCGCTTGTGGGGGTGGCCAGGTGGTAGTTATCTGATTTTGAGAATCGGATATCCACCTCAAGGGTGGTCAGGGGGTGGTTATTTTATTCCGAGAATCAGACAGCCACCGCCTAGCCACCAGTGCGGGTGGTTATTCGATTCTCGGAATCGAATAGCCATTGCCCGACCGCCCATGGGGGTGGCTATCCAATTCTCGGAATCGAATAGGCATCACCTAAATGCCCATGGGGGTGGCTATCCAATTCTTGGAATCGAATAGCCATCTCTCGGTTGCCCATGGGGGTGGCTATCTGATTCTCGGAATTGGATAGCCACTGCCCAGCCACCCGTGGGGGTGGCCTGGCAATGGCTATTTGATTCTCAGAATCAGATGGTCACTGCGCGGCCAGCCGTGGGGGTGGCTATCTGATTCTCAGAATTAGATGGCCATCGCTTGGCTGCCTGTGGGGGTGGCTAAGTGATGACTATCCGATTCCGATTCACCCTTATGGGCAGTCGAGCGGTGGTTATCCAATTCCGAGAATCGGATAGCCATCGCCTGACTGCCCATGGGGGTGGCTATCCGATTCTCGGAATCAGATAGCCACCACCCGACCGCCCGTGAGGGCATGGCCCTGGGTGGCGGAGCTGCGTGCAGATATATTTTTTAAAGTTTTAATTGTAAATATATGTTTTTTTTTAAATGTTTTTTTTTAAATTTTATTTTTAAATCATATATATATATATATTAAATTTAAAATGTTTCTAGGCTTATATATATATATATATTAATTTTAATTGGTTTTTTTTTTGTAATTTAATTTGTTTTTTTTTTTTAATGTAGTTTTTTGTTAATGCTTTTAAATATTTTTCATTTTTAGTTACTTAATTTTATAGTTTTTTAAATTTTTTTCTTTTCGTTTTTGTGCCAATTATTTTTATGGTTTACACACACATATATATTTTTTATGTTTTTTTGTCTTTATGTTATATATATATATATATATTTTAATAAAAAAATTTAAAGTGTCAAAATTTGTTAAATTTAGAAAATAATTATTTACATTTCATACATTAGAAAATTTAAAGTCAAAAAATAGATCTTTAAAAAAAATGGCCTAATGTAGAATCACCACTTTTTTAAATCAGCATGCATATTACTAACATTCTAAAATGTAATGTGCATAAAAAAATTTAAAGTGCCAAAAACTATGCTTAAAAAAAAATATGTGTGTTATGCATTCCCCCTTTTGAAAATTGAGTCACTCTTTTGCTATCTCTATGAAACGAGTAACAGTATCAGTTCCCGTTTCAAAGTTTACATTGTTAATGGAGGGAAACCTGATATCGCTTCTTCCATCTGGAGTGTGTTGAACACGGTGGAAAGTGATCTGGGAGGCATGCTTGTTCCCTTGCTGGTAGAAGTTGCGCTGTCCATTGTTGTCTATCCCAATGCATGCAGCAGGATGTCTCACTGATTCTGGATCTTGGCTAGCTCGAACAAACTGATGTTTTCTCAAGTTTTCTTCATGTCAACTACAATGTTGTATTCCATAGGCAGTAGAGTCACCGAGGTGTCCAGGGTAGAACGGATGTTCGTGTTGTCCAACGAAGTGTTCTATAGCTTGCTGCTCATGGATGTACCCTTGTCCATCACTCTCTTCCTGGACTTGTTTTGTGTTTTCTGCTTTGGGGCGGCAGGCAGATTGACCTTCCTCATCAGCAGTCTCATCTTTTCTTATGCTTCACCAAGTGTAAGGGGATCCCCTTTACTCCTCATATTGCATCGATCAATTTTTTTTTGGGGCTACTTCCTGGTGTTCGTCTTCAACCTTGCTTGCGAGCACTAATATGTGTTCACCACATGCCTAGAACTTGATGGTTTATCAAGTGCAACCTCTTTGTCATCATCAGTGTCTTCTGTCTACTCATACCTACTATTTTCTACATCAAAAGTATGAGTTCATACAGAGTTCATGACTCACCTTCAGTTCAAACAAGAGTTCTTGGGGTGATGTTCTTCATGGTATAAACATAATTTAGGATCTACACACTGTTCAACTTGGAAGACAGAGCTCTGCATAGTTTTTGGAGTGGTTCAGTTGCTACTTGATGAGATGCTTGCTTGTCTCTGCCTAGACAGATGGCTGCTTACAAATGTGTCAATTTTCCATTGTTTGAGATCGAACACTTCCGTAGTCAAGTTCTTAACCAGGTGAGTGAGGGTTTCAATATCATTTGCTTCTTTGTCTCTATCCCTGCTCACCATCACTTGGGACTTCCTACTCTCATATATGGATTCCTTTGTTGATTCATCATCCTTGATGACTCCAATTGCGCGCAGGTATTTCTCAACAGAAATAACCTCTTCACAGTTTTCTGAGAGTGTTGGTTTCGCATCTTGCTTGATGAACTGTACAATGTTGGTCGGTAGTGCAGACATGTAGTAATCAACAGTGATGGAGTCATGAGGTTTATTGTCCACTAAAAAATTGTTCAATATGCGTGTAAACCTCTGATTGAAGTCTTTTACCTTTTATTTTCCCTCCATCTTCAGGCTTTCCAATTCTTTGAGTAGCATGGCTGTGGTCTTGTCATCAACAAACTTTTCAAGGAACATGTGTTTGAATGCACCCTAGTTTTGTATAGAATTTGGTGGAAGGATGTGATACCATGCAGCTGCATGACCATCCAAGGTACATGCAAACAATCTACATGCTACATCATCATACAACACCTTAAGGGTTTGCTGCTGCTGGTAGACGTTGTCCAAGTGATCTTCTACCTTCGCCATGTTGTCAGGGTTAAACTTGGTGTTCATTCTCTCTGCTCACTTCGACATCTTGTGAAAAACAGACAGGAGAGCCAATGGTCCCTGAGTCATCAATTCTAGATTTGGGTCAACCATCTCTTCTTCTTCTTCTTCCTCCTCCTCTCTTTTAGAATCTGATGGTTCTGGCTCTGATTCCATTGGTTTGTCTTCACCACTGCCTCCTTCGCTACCTTCCCCTTCGCCTCCTATAATGGAGTCTGATCTTAAGATCGAAAGAGTGTCTTGTTCACCTTTCCAGAAGACTGGAGGTTCCTTTCTGTCTTCAATAGCTTCTGCCAAACCTTCAAGTGTGCAAGGACTACTTCTTCCACCGATGATACAAAAACTCTTGTAGGAGTGGATTTTGGGTTTTTGGATGTGTATGGAAGATGTTGTATGCCTGGGATTAGTCTGACTGCTTTCGCAAACTGGCGAGTGATGGGACGGACAGAGCGAAGTTGATGATACAGAATCTCTTGTTCAATCCTGGGAGGTGATGAGTAACCAACTATAGAGTCACGTGTAGGTGAGAGGGAGTGTGAGTTAATACCTTTACTAGATGGTTGATGAATGAGTGTGAGAGGATGTTCATCCATATAAAACTGGCTTCCCTCCTTATAGCACCATAAATGTTGACAGTAGTGGACCTGCCAACATTCAGGGGATCACTCCGGTATGAAGTCCCAACTAGAACTCACACCATTTGGTGTGGGAGTCCCATCTAGTATGATGGCCCAGTTGTCATTATCTTAAGGATTTGCCTCAACCCTTCCTTGTCAGGACAAGAGAGTGGTCTTATTTGCCTTCGAGAAGTGAGATTCGCATGCCTGGTGAGTGTAAGTGTCACTTGTGTCAATAGTTATTTCATTGTAGAGGGAGAGGGTGAGAGTGAGTCCCAAGTTGGTTGGAAGAAGTTCCAACTCCACTAGGAACACACAACACAACAGGATGTGCACAACTTCTGGCAGAGCAGTCCACCTGAATGTAGCAGTCACAACACACAAGGGAAGATAACACGTATAACACATAGTGGATTAGTCCACACGAGTGCAACGATTGTTTACAACAAGTTTTATGTGAAAGGTTTTTCTGATGTCCTGGAAGGTAGACACCATGGGGGAGACAATGTTAACAACATATACACACATTTTCATTAATAGATTATGTATTACAACAAGTGAAATAGTTAAAATATGAAACACAGGTTAAAACAACATGCATCACAAGTGTTAAAGATTAGTCTTACAACAGTAACAATACATGTGTGAAAATGTGTTGGCTTGTTAGCAGGATTCTGAATTAAGTGAAAGTTCCAAGACACATCATTACACCATACGTCACTATCCCCTTGTGAGGGGCATTGGAGCCACTGCTTACTCCTCAAAGTAAAAATTACAGACTCTCTTGGCTATGTGGGAGGAGCTAAGGTGGAAATTCCTTTGCATGTGAAAATGAGGGGGTGTTTATAGCCAAGAGTGAAACTAACCCTTGTGGCCATTCGGATACCCTCATGACTATTTGAATTCCATGACTTTTCGACTTTACATGACTCTTTTTACAACAAGTGGGTCTCTTGGACTTCCACGTTACATTACATTGATAGATAGTATGGACCACATAAGAGATGTGGAAAACATGAGTCATGACATGACTCGACATGATAGTGTTGGTACATTTGTGCTGCTACTGGTGTGCAATTCAAGCTATAGTGATGCTGGGTGATGGATGTTCTCATGGTGTGTCACAACTTCACCTCTGCATGGAAAAGTGCGTGGAGTCTTCGATGGTCATTGGTTCGCTTGATGCTGCTCTTGCACATTTCTCCTTTCTTGTATGTTGGAAGGCTTGATAAGTTCGTCTATTCGCGAAAGGTGCATGTTCGTCCATTCATGAGCACATCTTGCATGTTTTCTCATCCGTCCGTCCGCGAACACATATTTGAATGATCATATGTTCGCGAGAACATCGCTTTGCATGCATTTTTTGTTTGTTCATTGGTAAACCTATCCTTTTTCATGTGCTCCCCTTTGTTCATCCCATTCATCGTTGTGCCATGTTTCTTTGTGTACTTGTTCCCGCAGTCACTCATGATGAGATGACATCAAATACAAAAACCTCCTAGTCTACCATGATACATGATCATTTCAGATGCAGGTGACCGGAAGAGGAAACAAGGTTGTGAGGCGGAATGGAGGCTCTGAGCACTTTTGATGAAAACCACACAAAAGTCATTGGGTGATGAATATGGGAAATCCAGATCGATAGTAACTGTTTGCAAGGTTTGGCTCGGCTGGAGGAAAAAACTGCACATTTTTTTAGGGGAATAGTCCGGGCTGCAAGGAGGCTTGGCAGAAAAAATCTGCGCAGTTTCTGGAACAAGTGGGCAACAGGGCTTGGCAGCAAAAACTACACAATTTTTTGGAGGAATAGGCCAGGCTGCAAGGAGGCTTGGCAGAGAAAAATTGTGTAATTTTTTGGAAGATCGGGCTCGGATCTTGGCAGCCAAAACTGCGTAATTCCTGGAGGGAACTGGCAGCTGGTTGTTGGGTCACTAGCAGTAGAAACTGTGCAATTCTTGAGGGGAATTATCAGTCAGTTGCCGGGATCATGGCAACAAAAACTACACAATTCCTAGAGGGAACTGGTAGTCTATTGCAGGGAGCTATTGGCAAGAGAAATTGCGTTGATGCTGGGAGGTCGGGTTGCTAATCATCTCTGCACAATTTTTGAGATGAGTGGACTGTTGGGCAATAGAGGGCCTACTCATGAAAACTGCACAATTTTCTAGATGAACAACCGGTCGACTATCGGGAGGGCAGGCTGGAAAAATTGCGTAATTTTCTGAGAGAGAGATAAGGATGGGCACTGGGTGTCTGGCTGACCTGTCTATGCAATTTTATTAATCAAAAGAGCAGGCAATTCCTGTAGCCTCTGCGCAATTTTTTAGGGGAGTCAGTCCTGGGCTGGCTGCCAGGTCAAACTCTCTAGTTGACCAACATGGAGACTGATTGATTTTCTTGTGGGCAAAACAGCTTGAAATGACGTGCTTGGTCCTTCTGCGCTGTTCTGGGTGACAATTGATCGAGTCGATGGCGGGGTGATGGTCCTATTGTCAGAGGGTAGTCCAGTTGTTAGAACTTCAACAAAATGACTAAGTGTGTGAATGAGTGAAAGATGCATATGTGATCCTGCAAACACACACTTGCATGACTTGACGAGAAGAAGACTCAAACCATCTAGACACACATGTTCAATATGACTGACCGACAGTGTAAGCGACAAGCGCGACACTTGTGGTTGATCGTTATTCAACCGTGATGGCGCTTGTGCGACATTGAATGTGACTCTGTGTGCGAGTGTGACAAATGTTTTCATATCGAAGACAAAAAGTACACACGAAGTGAAGAGTTTGAGCATAACCAAAAAATTGTCTCAAGCATGACTTTAACATCAATATGCAAGACTTAGTGAAATGAACAAGCAAGTTGAATGTGAAGACTCACATGAGCTCATGGAGTGAACTCTAGTGTGTGCAATCATCCAGTGAAACCCTGAAGGGAGGCTCCGAAATTGGGTGCATGCCAAAATTTTGGAGGGTGGCTGTAGCTGCTACAAGAGTATGTTAATTATTTTTTTAGCACTTTCAGAGAAAAATTAGAGGAAATTGAAGTTAAAATATTCCCAAAATCACTAAATGAAATTTTAAAATATGAGTTTGTGTGTCGCAGGGGGTAATTCAATTCACAAATTGCGAATTAATGATTAGGTTTCCTTAGTGTTTAATCTAAGACATGATAATTTGATGCTTCAAAAAAAGAAGTCCTGGGAAATGCCTATTTTCCTATTAATCGACCTCGTTAGAGTTTTGAGGTAAAAAATGGGCCTCAAAACAAAAATTTACAACCAAAATCAACTTTATAAAAACCAATAGGATTCAAGATGATGATGTCAACCATGGGGGATGATTCACCATTTTTGGAGTAAAAATGTCTCTCTCTCTCTCTCTCTCTCTCTCTCTCTCTCTCTCTCTCTATATATATATATATATATACAACTCATATTTTCAACTTATCTCCCTAGGGTTTTACTCAAATTTCGAGTAGGAGCACTTGTTGGATGCATAATTTAATTTTTCATCCAAGGAGAACCCATGTTGCATAATTTCTATGGACACTGCTAAAAAATGAAAAATGTGATTGTAATCATGTTTAAATAAAGTATTTTTATTCATGATTAATAATTTGATATATTTGTAAGAAACAACCTAGATCATTTCTAACAAAAATGCATTTATAATGTCAAATGCTCTTGTGGTAAATGTTACATTGGAGAAACAGGGAGATCCTTCAAAATTGGACTCAAAGAGCATGCTGCAGATATCAGGTAAGGGATAATTAGATCCTCAACACTTGTCGAACATTCTTCCAAGACCAACCATCATGTGTGCCTAGAAGACACGGAAATAATTTCCAAAGAGAACCATTATTACAAAAGAAAGATGTGTGAAGTGCTAGAAATCATAAAGCACCTCATCAATCTCAACAAAGGTGGTGGGATTGAAGTTAACACAAGTTGGATCCCCTGCTCACACAAAGTTGCAATCTCCAACCAATGACCAATTTTCCTTCCTCTATTCCTTAATTAACATCATCCCTTAATAATATTAATTTAAAAATAACCTATAATAAAATAAATAATGATTAAAAATTAAATTATATATATGTTTGTTTATATTTATATTTAAACATATTAAGTCCATAACTTTCATTTATTAATTTTAAACCTAAAAAACATATAGCTTTTAAAATCGAAATGGAAAAGCATTATAAAACCCATATAATCATTTTCTAGTCACATAACGAGTAATGAGGCATATTAATTTTAAAATGTGGTTTTAATCATTAATTAGAACGAGTAATGAACATATTAATTTTAAATATGTTTAATATTAATTAGATATATTAATACATTTAAAATTGATATATTAATATTTTAAGTAATATTTATAAAACATTTTATAAAACATGCATTTATATTAATTTAAAAAATTAAAATATGAATCAATTCAATATAAATTAATAATATAGCACTGTATGATTAAAAAATCAACCTAATTTAATTAAAGTATCAACTAAAGTATCAAATATGTATTTTTTAGTCTTTATTAATATTTCATATTCACATTGTCAGCTCATTTTATTAATCGCTTTCTATTTATTATACCATTTTTCTTTTGTTTTTCCCTGACCTTTGTCCTGACGATGGGTCTTAGTGTAGACCCGAAATGTTGACAATAAAAATGAATACTGTGGAACAATTTCTAGCATCTCAGATTCAAGAACACCCACACAAAAATTTGCAAACACTAATTTGATATATTAATTATTTTTATTTGAGATCTTCGGATCCTTTTTTTCTATGATTTTTTTGTAAAGACTAGGATATTTTATTCGACATTTGTCAGTGAAACTATTCCTCATATGATGCCATTAGAATGTTTTCAGTGAAAACATTCTAACGACAACCATGTAAAAAAGGAGAATTCTTATGAATATAAGTCTTAATTTTTACCACAAAACAATGTCTTTTAACTACCCCTTCTCAGTCATGTCTTTTTAGTTTCTTATTTGCTAACTAGATTGTTGCCAGATCCTTTGCTTCTTTTGATGCATGTTTGGTATATAATAGAGAATAAATTCCTACTAGAAGAGGAAAAGGGGGCAAAATTTCTTTTTGACTCTTTTTCAAAGTAGCAACAATCCCAATAATCATAGTCTGATATTTAATTTCTCTTAGGACCAACCTATCAGGAACATATATGGGAAGAAGGCGAGGGACTTCCTCAAATTCATACACTCTAATGTAGGAAAACTCATCATCTATAAACCAATACCCTATTTATTTAATTCCATAAATGACCTCCTAAATACATCTAGGAGGTGATTGGTTTCTCAATTTGATATACAAAGAGATCATATCAAAGAGATCATGAATTTATTACAAATTTAATAAAGCAAATTCATGTAATTCACTACCCACAATTTTGAGCAATTTGTATTAATTGGGTTTTGGGTAGGGTACCAATACCAATTCATTAATGTAAAAAGAACCTTATAAACAATTACATCTATGAGGTATCCTGACATGAGAACCCATGGCCATTTCCCTAGTAGTGTTTCCTATGACATTTTGATTTCCTATTGTAGATTAGCTAAAAGAATATGGTCCCAATTGAATCTAGTGCCCTTCTAAATAAACTGATGAATGAAAGGCCCACTCTAATGTAAATTTTTGGGAGATACTCTCTCCACACAATCTACATATCATTGTGGCTAAAAGTATTTTTGTTCTCTTTAGATGTTGGATAGGATACAATTTGTCTACTCTAATTTTAAATGTGATGGAATAATACCATTGGTCCATAATTAATTCAACCATTGGAGTTTCTTCTTCTACCACTTCGTCAACTATGAATTTGTTTAGAACTACTTATTTAGACTTTCCTCCAGGGGTTGGGGGTTATATATATGTGTGTGTGTGTGTGTGTGTGTGTATATATATACATATATATATATATGTTTATATATATATATATATATATATATATATATAATATTTATAATATATATATCTATTCTATATATAATATATATATTATATATTATATATAATTATATATAATATTAATTATATATATAATATATATATTATAATATATATATAAAGGGACATCCTCAAGTCTAATGTTCTAACAAATTGATAAGAGGAATTGACTATTATACACATCTTAACATTAGCGTGAGAGATAATCTAGTGTGTCATATCGTAATAGAGCACAATATTTGGATGGGATGCAATCTTGTGTAGGATTGACCTTTTGACATATTCAAAATTATGTACATCCTCTTCATGTTCATATTCAAAGTTTACTCTTCTATAAGTTGTAGATTTCACACCATTATGTAGAAATTTTGTGTCTAATTTGTATCCCAACCCAATTTTATGTTTTGCATGATTTAATGCCCAAACCCATCATGAAATATATGACTGATATTTCCATTTACATAAAACAAATGAGTTATTCTACCAATTCTTTTGCAGAACTATCACATTAAATAAAATAGAAAGAGCACACACAATTAGACACAATGAGTTGTGGTCAAATTGACCCTGGAAAAACCCCATAGCCTCTTGGGGAAAACCAATCTTATAAGGAATTTTGCTTCTTTAAAATTTTCATATAATAGAAATACATAAAATAAACTCATCTCTTTCAATCTAGAGTCAACACTGAAGTCCTTTGTAAAAGATGAATTTTGAAATAAATCTTCAACAAAGGTCTAGTTTTGTTCAGTAGAAATTTCAGACTTCAAAACTGCTCATCATTCCCATGAAATCGTGCCCCTTCAACTATCACAGGTTAATTGAAAATTTGGGCATTTTCTCCTCTGAAAGTTTGGCTACTTTATGCAGAGAATACCCATGCCTGAAGCAACCCACTCCTTCTTTGATACATGCACAAAATGTTTTCTTATTCTGGCACTTACAATTTGCACTCAAATTTGTCCCGAAAATCAAGCACATCATGCATGATAATCTCTCTCAACAAGCTCAAAATTTTTGGGAAGGTTTTTGGCTGAGTTAAAAATATCCCAAAACTTGTAACCATTAAATACTCTGCCACATACCTTGAAATTCAGGCTCCTTTCCACCATAAGCTTAGCCTCCTAGTGATTTGAATCTCTGTGATGGCAGAATTTTCTGTGTTATAAGAATATTTCTCCTTCTTGAAGCCTCCTCCTTTCTCAAGTTTTTTTCTCCTTCTCAATGTACTCTTGAGAATAATATGAAAATGATAGCGTCCTTCTTTCTTTTTTTTTCTTGGGGAAAACCCTAGGAATGAATGGTTGTGATGTAATCTTTAGATCTTAGATTGGAGGGTTAAGATTAATTCCCAAGATTTGGACCCCTCATACATTAGCCCCATCTTTAAGTGGATTCCTTGTACTTTATAATTTATTTTCTCCTTGGTCACTTTTGTCTCATAAAGTGAACTTTAAAATATAAAGTCACTTTAATTTTAAAAATGTCACGTGCACTTTTTCCTGATAAAGTCATTTTTTTTTGGCTGTGGTTCATGGACACCCTGGTCAATGGGTGGTGGCTACATCCATGAAAAAATTTGGGTTGATCGACCCTGAAGGGAATCTAGTCTTGCGGCCCACTAGCTAGGCCTAACCCCAAGGGCTTCGGGGAGAATGGACCCTGTGACCTCTTGATTGGCAAGGCACTGATTTTGACCAACTGAGCTAACCCTTGGGGCTCTCATAAAGTCATTTTATAACACAATTCACTTTAATAATATATTACAAGATACATAATACATTAAAAATACATTTTCCCCTCATGAATTAATTATAACACCTCAAGTCCACCACAAAAGTTATTAAAGTGTCTTCCTAGGCCTAGAGACCAAAGACAATACGAAACACTTCCTCGATACCCTCCTTAATTTTTAAACACTCCCTCTTACTGAGGAAGTTGTTTCTTACCAATCTCATCATGTCTCTAAAGAATACATGTTTTCCTCTTTGTAATGACTTGGTGAGAATGTCTGCAACATGTGCATCCATGGATATAAGCTTCACAACTCCCCTTTGAACCCAATCTTTGATGAAGTGGTACCTGATCTTAATGTTCTTTGGTCGGTCATGAAATACTAGATTCTCAAAGAGTTTAATACAACTTTGATTATCACAATATATCGTAGTTCGTCTCAGCCTCTGACCAAACAACCCATGCAGCATCTTACAAAGCCATAATGCCTCGTAAAATGCTTGACTAGCTTCCATATACTCTGCCTCTAGGATGCTCAATGCCATCAACCTTTGTTTCTTGTTGAGACCAATGAGAAACAACACCTAGAATTACTTGTCCTATCACTAGCACTGCCAACCCCATATGAGTCCATGCAACTAATCAATATAGTTCCATCACCTTTGACATAATCTAGACCATAATCCACAGTGCCTTGTAGGTACCACAATGCTTGTTTTGCAGCCAGTTAGTGCACTCTCCTTGGATCCATCATAAACTGACTCAATGTGTTGACATTGAAACAAATATATTGTCTATTACTATTGACCAAATACACAATGAACCAATCAACTGATAATACAAAATGGGGTTCACCAACTCAGAATCTTAAGCATGCAAATCTTCCAATTGGTGATAATAGGAGTAGACCAAGGTTTGCAACCCTCCATACAAAATCTCCTCAAGATATCACCTACATACCTTCCTTGGCCCACGGAGATATGTCCATCCTTGCCAAACCTCCAACCCTAGGAATTAATGCATCAAACCCATATTGGTCATATCAAACTTTGAAGCAAGATCTCTCTTGCAGTGTTGGATGAGTCTGTCCTCCCCTGTAATAAACAAATCATCCACATACATTACCAAAATGAGTGGATCGTCACCAACCATAACTAGTTATAGGTTTGGATATACATCACTCTTTTGGAAACCCATATGCTGCAAGTAGGCATCTATCCTCTCGTACCATGCCTTCGGTGCCTACTTCAATGCATATAAGGCTTTCTTAAGCCTGCACAAATGAAACTCCCTCCCATGCACCTCAAAGCCCTGTGGCTACTCAATGCACACCTTCTCCTATATAACGTCGTTGAAAAAGGTGGTCTTCAATTCCATATGGTGAATCCTCCAACCCATCTTAACTGTTATTTATATGATGGCTCTAATGGAAGTATAATGAGAAACCAATGTGAAGTTCTCCTCATAGTCAACTCCCTCTACTTGTGAGAACCCTTGTGCCACAAAATGAGATTTGAACTTCTCCATGCTGCCATTTGCAACACGTTTGATCTTGTAGAGACACCTAGAAGTCACCAGTGACTTCCCCTCAGGTTGCGACACTACATATCAAACATCATGACGGAGGCATACTCCTCCACCATGGAATCCTTCCAGATATTCTGATTGGCGGCCTCCTCAAAACTAGTTGGCTTTGTCTCTACAACATCTGCCACAAATTCGCTCAACCTCTCTGGTGGTCTACTCTTGCTCACTAACCACTTTGGTTTCCCCATAGCCTCTTGAGTCATCTTCAAGGTCTTTTGCAACCGTCTTGGTTTCCTCTTCCCTCTAGTAGCCTTGTTTGGTATTATGGGAAAATTCCTAATAGCGACCTCACTTTTTGATGAGGAAGGCTCTACTATGATCAATGGAAATCCTAGAATGTGAGATCCTGCACTCGGTCATACTGGAGTCTAAGACCCTATCACTACTCAAATATATGACCCTCTTGATCTTGATGTACCACTTTATGCTCTTTAAACCTGTGGTGTGGCTCCCTGTTGCTCTACCTGATCAACCTCCCAAGACCTCCTAAAGGCCTTCTCCTCTTCAAATCTCACATCCCTCCATTGGAAAACCTTCCTTTGTGCAAGAATGTATATATGATCGGCCCTATTGGTCTCACTGTAACCCACTAGGATACCCTTCTCTACAGTGGGTTCCAACTTCATCCTCTTCTCCTCAGGGACATGTGAATATGTAAGGCATCACAAGACCTTGATGTGCCCAACCTCTAGCTTCTTTCCAGTAAACACATCCTCATGAGTATTTCTCCCAACTAAGACTCTACGTGGGCTCCTATTCTGCAAATACAATGTAGTGTTACATGCCTTGATCCATAATAAGAAAGGTAATCTCTAGTCATGTAACATAGCTCTAGTTGCTCCTATTATGGCCCTATTCTTCCTCTCTTCCACCCCATTCTATCAGGGGTTATAAGGCACAATGTACTACCTCTTAAAGCTCGCATTCCTACAAAACTCCTTCATCTCCATGGAGGTATACTCACCCCCATTATCTGATCTTAACACATTTATCTTCATCCCTATCTAGTTCTCCACAAGAGGCTTAAACTCTTGGAACCTCTTAAAGACCTCATCCTTGGTCTTCAGAAAGAAAATATAGGTCTTCTTGGAGTGGTCATCAATGAAAGTCACATTGTACTCATATCCACTTAGTAACACATGAGACATAGGACCACATACATCAGGGTGTACTAATTCAAGGATACCTGTAGCTCTATTGCTATTTCTTGAGAAAGGTGACTTGGTGTACTTTCCCAAAGCACACCCCCTGCACAATCATGATGATCAATGCTGAACCCTGGTAATCCTGCGATGACCATGTACCTCATCATCTTGAAAGATCCATGGTGAAAGTGGGTCATCCTCTTGTGCCATAACTCACACAACTCACTATTGTTGTTCTATGCTACCAAGGCTCTAATGGGTTGCAACATAAACTTGTATAGCCTCCCAATCTAGGCTCTAATAGATATATCATGATCAGACCTAGATCCCATGGGATATATCAACACTTTTCCCTTTTGGAACAACACCACAAACGCCCTATCCTCTAAGTTAGAGACTGATATCAAGCTCTTTTTCAACCTTGGAACATAAAAAACATTTGTCACCTTCATAGGAGGTAAAGAATCCCTCTAAAAATATATTGTCCCGCTCTTACTACTTTGACCTTGGAGTTATCTCGAAGCACAACCTCCAATTCAATGTCATCCTCTGAGTGTTATGTAACCAGCTCACAAAATGATAGAAAAGATAGATCAACGACTTAAAAATCAACCTCTTTGAGGGGACAACCTCCTTTACATTACACAAATGAACAATTCTTGGTTGATACAAATGACAAGACCTCCTTTCTATATATAGGAGTCTAAGGGGTCCCAATACAATCATACCCTACATAAAAATAATATTGTAGGGGCACAATAATAACAATAGTGGGCTTCTATGGGGCGTAATAATAACAACAAGGGGACTATATGGGCATAATAATGCAATAAGGGGATTGTAATAATAAAAATAAGGGGTTACAGTAGTAGTATAGGGACCGAACATGCCCCTCTCCTTCAAAAAGTGTTGTCCTCAATGCTTGAGTAGTTATGGATGCTTCTGTATAAAATTCTCATCCTCCCATGTGGAATCTTAAGCAGGTAAGTTCTTTAACTTGATGAGATATTCTAAAATTGATCGACTATGTAGCTGTCGATTTCTTGTTTTTGTGGCTGCTTTTGGTTCCAATATGATTTTTCATTCCTCGCCAAGTTCTAGAAATATTGTTTGAATTGGGATCTTATCACCTATAACCTTCTTTAAGCATAAAGCATGGAAAACTGGGTGCACTCGGGAAGATGCGGAAAGCTCCAATTTGGATGCCATAGTACCAATCTTTTGCAACACATTATAAGGACCAGAGTACTTTGGTGATAATTTATTATCCTTCTTAGCTTGCTTGAAGGAAATTTTTTTTATGGTTGTAGTCATAAAAATACCCAATCTCCTATGCCAAAACTTATTTCGTTGCAATGTTGATCTGCCTGTTGTTTCATTCGATTCTGCGCGAAAGTGAGGTTATCCTTTTTATTCTTGATATGTCCTTCTATCTTGAGAGTTTGAGGAATGGTATTTCCTGCCAATGAATTACAAGATATGGTTGGATGCATTTCTTCTTTCTATGGGGTTGGTTCCTGGTGTATATCCTCTTCTTTTGACATTTCTTGATCCTTTTCTTCCTCCTCTTCACAATCAATGTAAAATAATTTCTTCTTAGCACACTTATGACCTTTAGTGTATTTTCTATCACAATTGTAACAAAGGTCATTTTCTCCTCTTTCTTCCAATTGTTGTGGTGTCAACCTTGTAGGTTGTGGAAGGCTAGGAGCAACAACACTTCCATCTTTATAATTGTAAGTGGTAGGATTTCTTGTTTCCATAATTTTTCTTTCAATTTTTCTTGCCAAACTCAATTCCTTCTCCAATGAATCAGGTTCCCAAAGACGAACCTCATTTTGAATGTTATCCTTTAAAGTCACTATGAAGACATAAATCCTCCTCTTCTCTGGAATACCATTTACCCTTATATTCAATTTTTGGAAGTCCTCAGTGTGCTCTGCCATTGAACCCTTTTGTTTGAGATTTATCAATTGGCTAAAGAAGGTGTTTCTCTTTGTATCCTCATAATGTGCTATCATTTTCTCCGTTAAAATTGACCAAGTGATAAGTAGTTTACGAGAACAAGGCCCTATATACCATAAAAATTGATTCGATTCTAAATATAAAGATGCAATACGTACCTTTTGTAATAGTTGCACATCATGTAGATCAAAATATTTCTCCATCTGTAGTATCCATGTTATGGGATCCTTGTCATCAAACTTCCTCATACTGATCTTTGGAATATGGTGGTTCTTCAATCCAATGTTATATTCTGTTATGCTTCTTAACCTGCAAATGATACCCAAATACGGAATATGCGAAGAAAAGAGACCGAGGACACAGAATATGCGAAGAAAAGATATCCAGAACACAGAATGGCAATGACTTTATTATTCAGAGAGTAATGTTCACTTGCCTCTTCGAGGGGTTAACCTCCAATAGAGCAGAGCTCGATTACAAAAATAAGACACGATGCTCCTCGCAGGGAGTTTCTATCCTTTATATATGACTCCTACGAGTAATACCATGGGTCAATACCGCTTATTACTAATACCATCTATCTAATACTACGACCCATTTGCAACTAACTGTGGTTCTTTATTAATTGCGGATTAACCACTTACAATTATTAATATGGGCTTTATTGACTCTTAACTATGACGTGGTCCCATTACATAGATAAGGGGGTTAGGGTGGGACCCTAACATGCCCACCCCTTAAGACTAGCCTTGTCCTCAAGGCGGAAGCTGCGGAAACTGCTGCAGAATAGTGGTTGGCTCCCAAGTTGCATCTTCTGGAGAGTTGTCTTTCCATTTGACTAGGACTTCCTTAATCATGCGGCTGTGCAGTTGCTTGACTCGTGTGCCTGTTTCGGTTGAAGCCAAATGGATCCTTCTTATTCCAATTCCGGTAGACTGGTTTGAATTCTGCAATTATTCCCAATCACTTTCTTGAGGCATGAAACATGAAAAACTGGATGGATTTTTGCAGTAGGTGGCAAAGCCAACTTGTAGGCCACTTCTCCAATGCGTTGAAGTACTTGATATGGTCCTTAGAATTTGGGAGAGAGTTTCTGACATCCTTTGTCTTTGAGTGATGTTTGCTTATATGGTTGGAGCCGTAAAAAGACCTGATCCCCTTCTTGAAATTGGCGCTCTGAGCGATGCTGGTCTACCTGTTGCTTCATGCGGTTTTGAGCTTGGTGAAGATTCTCTCGAAGATGGGCGAGCATAGTTGCGTGGTGTTGTAGGAGTTGATCCACTGCTTGGACTTTTGAGCAGCCCTTGAGATATGAGTAGGTGAAGGCGGGAGTTGACCATATACTGCTTCATATGGAGTCATTTTGGTGGTGGCATGGTAGTTGGTGTTATACCACCATTCTGCCAGAGGTAGCCACTGTACCCAAAGGTGTTGTTTTTCTGAAGTAAAAAACCTAAGGTAGGTTTCTAGACATTTGTTGACTGCTTCAGTTTGACCATCTGTTTGAGGATGGTAGGAAGTACTGAGTTTTAGTTGAGTGCCTTGTATTCTGAAGAGTTCCTGCCAAAAATTGTTGGTGAAGATCGGGTCGCGGTCGGACACAATAGAAATGGTCATGCCATGCAATTTGAAGATCTGATCCATGAAAGTTTGAGCAACCAAGGTGGGTGTAAACGAGTGGGGGAGAGCGCAGAAATGAGCGTACTTCGACAATCGGTCCACAAACACCATGATGACTGACTTGTTCCCTGACTTTGGAAGACCTGTAATGAAATCCATAGAAACTTCTATCCAAATGGATGCTGGAATGGGCAATGGTTGTAAGGTGCTTGGTGTGTTGACTGTTTCCCCTTTGTGGCGTTGACAGACCTCGCATTCGGTTACGAAGGTAAGGATGTCCTTTTTCATGCCTGTCTAGAAAAATGATCTTCTGGTGCGAGCATACGTCTTCTGAAAGCTCGAACGTCCTGCAATGGGAGATGAGTGCATCTCTGCCAAAATGCGACTTTTGAAGATGGATGTTGGTGATATTACGACTCTGTCCTTGTAGCGAAGAATATCATCCTTCCACGAGTAGCCCTTGGTGGAATTTGGATCGGCCTATAATTGAGAAATGAGTTGGGAGAGCTCGGGGTGTGAAAACCATTCTCTGCAAGCTTCTTCAATCCATTCTGGAATGGGGAGG
>APFE030062641.1:0-37814 GCA_000404065.3 Pinus taeda
AAGACATGGATTATATGTCTAAAGTTCCATATGCATCAGCAGTTGGAAGCTTAATGTATGCAATGGTCTACACAAGGCTTGATATTGCACATGTAGTGGGATTTGTAAGTAGGTACATGACCAATCCAGGAAAGGAACATTGGATGGCAGTGAAATGGATTCTCAAATATTTGAAAGGTATCACAAATCAAGCATTATGCTTTGGTGGGTCAAACATTTCTCTACATTGATATGTTGATGCAGATATGGCAAGTGATAGAGATAACAGGAGGAGCACTATAGGATATGTATTTACTGTTGGTGAAACAACTGTCAATTGGGTTTCAAAAATCCAAAGTGTTATTGCAATTTCAACAACAGAATTAGAGTATGTTACTGCTACAGAGGCTAGTAAAGAAATGATTAGGTTACAAAGGTTTATGAGTGAACTGGGTAAGGAGCATGATATGGGCACGTTATACGGTGATAGCCAAAGTGCCATTAATCTTGCAAAGAACTCAGCATTTTGTTCCAGCACTAAACACATACAGCTCAAATACCATTTCATACGATCAGTGTTGGAAGATGGAGAGTTGAAGCTGGAAAAGATACACACTAGCCAGAATCCTGTAGATATGCTAACAAAAGTTGTAACCAGGGAGAAACTAAGAATATGCTCAGTTTCAATTGGTCTTCAAGGATGACGATGAAGATGATAAACATCCAGGTCCAAAGAGGAGTCATTGTCCAGCAAATGAAGCAGCAATGGAGTTACTACAATCATTCTCCAAGTGGGAGATTGTTGAGTGTGAAGCATGATTGTTCAGAGGTCTTTGTTTCAGCCAGATGTATACCCCAAGAAATTTGTACACCCCTCCACATGGGGGGGTGAGGGGAAGACTTGTCCCCCCCGCGGGGGTCCGGGGGGGCCAATCCCCCCCGGCTGGGGGGTCCGAGGGCCAGCGGTCCCCCGACGGGGGTTCGGGGGCAATGCCCTCGAAGCTAAAAGCAAATGTAAAATTGCCTTGTAAAAGTATAGTAATTTCTACTCAATCTGGGCCGTTCATTAGGTAGATGATCTGATGGTAGAACTTATGTTTAGTTTAGGGTTTTTTGCCCTAGAAGGCAACCCCTCTCTTTGTATGAGGGCATTGTATTTGAGGCTGTGCAATAGATGTGTATTCTGTGAGTGAGAAACATAGAGGTGAGATTGTGAGAGAAAACATAGGATATTACAGCGGAGATCTGTTGTAGGTTGTGTCTCTTCATTTTTGCTAGATAATAGAAAGGAAGGATTGGTTGTTCAGGGTGGACGTAGCCCAAACTGGGTGAACCACGTATATTTGTGTCTCTCTTGTTTTATGTGTTTTCTGTGTTTATATTTCTACAATATTTTATGTGTTCTATTGCTCCGTAATATATAATTTTCTAACACCAAGATTGTTAGGTCCCTATAATAATAGTGTAGTACCCTTAGTGTTATTGTTAATGTAGCCCCCAATTGTTATTTTTGTGTCCCATAGGATCCCACTATTTTTATTGTTGTGCCCTTACATTATTATTTTTATGTAGGCTCTAATTATATTGTGACCCATTAGACTCCTATATAAAGAAAGGAGTTCTTCTCATTTGTATCATATAAGAATTGTTCATTTAGGTGATGTAAAGGGTTTTTCCCCCTCGAAGAGGCTATTTCTCAAGTCGTTGAACTATCTTTTCTTCTATTTTGTGAGTTGGTTTCATAACATTTGGTATAAGAGCTTTGGATTCTAGGGTTTTGCTACTTCAAACAGGGCATCTCGATATTTCAACTATAACATCTTTTCTATGAAGCTTCAGAAGATAAAATTTTGACCACATAGATATGAAATCTTGATGAACTTCGTATACAAATTTTAGATCTTGGTTCGTTATATTTTCTGAGATATGGTTCGAAGAATTTAGGGCTTTTGTAGGCTCCAGAATTCAATATCAAACATTTGACCTAGGGAAAATTGTCAAAACGTTCTCTCTAAGCATCAGATTTGAATTTTGTACAAAGAGACCGAAAGAGAACGGAATGTAGGTTTCTCTATATCGTTTTTAGGGATGAAGGTTGAAACAGTGACACGTGGCACTCCGTACAAGTTCACTCTACTAAACTAGCCCATAGTCAAGTAATTGTGGGACATTGGGCATAACTTTATATTTAAGAATCCAATTTTGTTCTGAATTGTTGCAGTGGAAAGAAGACTCAAAGGGGTACGCAGGACCAAATTTTAGATATTGGAGAGCCAAAATTATAGAGATACAATAGTTTCAATATCTAGCTCCAGAAAACAAGGAAAAACGTGTGTATATATTTTTTAATTTGCATAACTTTTGTTTTAAGAATCAATTATAATTTGTATATAGATCCCATATTCACTGAAAATTTTTAGACAAAATTATTTTCTTGTCTCGGTATTAAATTATATCATAGATCATATTATCATCCTCAATATGATAGGCAAATTGAGATAGTGAGCAAATGTTTGGAAGGATATCTTTTTTGCTTTGTATCTGATAAACAAACACAATGGGTCAAGTAGTTACCTTTGGATGAATGGTGGTATAACACTTCCTTCCATATAGCAATAAAAATGACCCCATTTATGGCACTTTATGGATATCACCCAGTGTATATCACATCATATTAATGAGAAAATTCCAAAGTTTAAGCAGTGGAAGATCACATCGAGCATCAACAACAAGTTCTCCAACTCTTAAAGGATAAAATCACTTTGGTGCATAATCGAATAAAAGAACAAGCAGGTCAACATCGTAGTGAATTTTTCCAACGTAGAAGACTGGGTATTTTTACGGCTACAACCATGCAAACAAATTTCCCTCAAGCACACTAAGAAGGATAACAAATTATCACTGAAGTACTATGGTCCTTACAAGGTGTTGCAAATAATTGGTACTATGGCATACAAATTGGAGTTTCCTGCATCTTCTCAAGCACACCCAATTTTCCATGTTTCACGCTTAAAGAAGGTTATCAGTGACAAGCTCCCAGTTCAAACAATATTGCAAGAACTTGACGAATAAGGAAAAGTAATATTGGAGCCTGAAGTAGTCATGGAAACAAGAAATCAAAAACTACGAAATCGATCATTTTCAGGGTATCTCATTAAGTGGAAGAACTTACTTGTTAAAGATTCCACATGGAAGGATGAGAATTTTATATAGAAGCATCCAGAACTACTCAAGCATTAAGGACACCACTTTTTTTGAAGGACAGGGGCATCTCAGGTTCCTATAATAATAGTTTAGTCCCCTTAGTGTTATTGTTAATGTAGTCCCCATATTGTTATTATTGTGCCCCATTGAAGCCCACTATTGTTATTGTTGTTCCCTTACATTATTATTGTTATGTAGCCTTTGATTATATTAGACCCTTAGACTATATATATATATATAGATATATATAGTAATATAAAGGAGGTTGCCTCCTTCAAGAGGTTATTTCTCAGTCGGTTGATCTATCTTTTCTTCTATTTTGTGAGATGATTGCATAACAAAGATACACCCTATGGAAACATTACCACCTACAAAATGACATTTCAGGCACTTCATTCTTGTACATTTACTAAAAAAGAAAAAATATTCTTTCTTTCTAATGTTTAACCATAAATTCATGTAAAATACTATGGAGATTGCGACACAGAGTTGCAACACTAGAGTTGCAGCACCAAAGTTGCAATAGAGAGTTGTGGAACCATATTTGCAACACTAGAGTTGAAGCACCAAAGTTGCAATAGAGATTTGTGGCACCATATTTGCAACAGGGAAATACACCTTGTGGTGACATTAAAACATGAAAAATAACTTTTTAGGCACTGGTTCTTGCACATTAACTCATTTTTTTCCAATGTGAGTTGTAGCACCAGAGTTGCAACATGAACTTGCGACATCGGAATTGCAACAAGGAGTTTCAACTCTAGAGTTGCAACAATTGAATAACAACAACTATGACCAAGATACACCCTATGACAACATTACAACTTGCAAAACAACCTTTCAGGCACTTGGTTCTTGCACATTAACTCAAAAAATAGAAATATTATTTCTTTCCAATGTTTAATCATAAATTCATGTAAAATACTAAGGAAATTGTAGCAAGGAGTTGCAACACCAGAGTTAGAGTAGTGAGTTGCAACACCAGAGTTGCAATAGGGATTTGCTTCACCAAAGTTGTAGTAGGGAGATACCTCCCATGGTCACATTAAAACTTGCAAAGCAACCTTTTAGGCTTTTTGTTCTTGCAAATTAACTCAAAATACAAATATTCATTTTTTCCAATGTTTAATCATAAATTCATGTAAAATAATAAGGAAATTGTTGCAAAGAGTTGAAAAACCAGAATTGCGGTTGTAAGTTGCAACACCAAAGCTGCAATAGGCACTTGCAACACCATAATTGCAGCACAAAGTTTTAGCAACTAAATAACAACTATGACCAAAATACACCCTATGGCGACATTAGAAATTGCAAAACAACCTTTTAGGTACTTTGTTCTTGCACATTTACTAAGATTATATAATATATATATATATATATATATATTATATATTATATATATATATATATATAATATATATATTATATATTCCAATGTTTAATCATAAATTCATGTAAAATACCAAGGAAATGCAATGGAAAACACTTTATGTTAAATCCTACATATAAGTGTTAGAATGGACTGATATAGGGTCATATGCAAGTAAAAGGAATTAAGAATTCTAAAAAGAGGATGTAAAAATATGTCAATATGAGGCTCTCAATTAGCCAATTCCTAGAGTGGCAACGACTCACTTGAGGTCTTCTATAGTTGTTGGAGGCATGGGTAAATTTGTTTGACCATGGCCTTATGAGATTCACACACTTCAAAAGCACAAGACCTATAATCCTCCATTTTAGTTCCCTCTTGTTTTAGAGTTTTGTTGTTTCCCTTTAATAACTTGACCTATTGCTCTAGTTTTTCTATAAAATTATCTTTTAGCTTTAGTTGTTCGAAGAGGTATTTCACATTTATTTCGGTGGATTGAGAGGATTTTGTACATGCTAAGCCCATAATAAGTTGATCTTTCCTGTGTCTGACACAATGGCCCTTTCAATGGTGACTGTCATTGAGTGAAAATGAGGAGTTGACACGGTCTTTTCATTGTGCTCCACTATCATATTCAAAGTATGATCATATTGGAATCTACCTAAGCTAACCACTTTATTCTTCTTGGATGTGTGATGCTTATCTATGTAACTAGTAGGGGACCACCTATGATGATAGCGACTACTAGTTGAATTGGATCAATGTCCATTAAAATTGTGTCTTGGTGGGAATTCTAGTCATGTGCTTCTTTCTAGGATTTGATAACTTCTTCTTTAACTCTAGCCTCTGCTTCTTGTTACTGTCTCTTCTCTTCTTCTTCCTATTTTCTTTTTTCTTCCTCTACCTTTATTTTTCATTCTTTCGCCCCCCTCATCCTTTCCTCTTCCTTCTCTCCGAGCTCAAGTTCCTCAGCTATCCTAGTTACTTTTTGGTCCTATTTTAGCTTCTTCTCATATGCAACTTGAGCTACTTCTTATGGGGTAGCCTACTTCCTATTGGGAAGTCTACACTAATGAAGATGAAGTTGAACCAAATTTCATATATACAATGTTGAAACATATCCCTTCATTTATTTCATGAAATAAGAAGTCAGGTCTATCCAAGGAGATGGAAGAAACAAATATTATTAGTTTCATTTAGGGTCTTGATCTAGACAAACCTACAAATCCTTATAGTTTTCTGATTCATTTCTTTCATGCTTGTTGGCCATTATCAAATCAAAATTAAAGTGTATGATCATATTCTCACAAAAAAAGAACAAACTTATACCTACCTTGCATTAATCCATAGGGTGGTTAACGCCTGCTCCTTCTATATATTCTATCCTATCTCTCTATGAAAATTTTCCTACAAAATCTTGACCAAAATCCTAGCAAATAGATTCAAAATTATTCCACCAAAATTATATTCAATGGGGTGGGATCATGCAAAAAGTACAAAACCTTGGAAATATAATATTGGTGCAGGAGGTAGTAGGTTCAAGCACGAGTAATAAAGAAAAAGGGATGATAATTTAGATAGATATGGACAATACATTTGACTAGGTAAGACACTCTTATCATTTGAAGTTTTAAAAAATCGATCTAGATGAATCTCTTATTTTATAGGTGAGATTTTATATAAGTTTTCCTTGGATAGCCACTTTAGTGAATGACAAAGACTACAACATTCTTCAACAAAAAAATTTGATTAGGACATGAATTCCCCCTCTTTCGTGTACTTTACATAATCATGGAAAAATGTTTAAGTCACGTGATCAAATATGAAAGATTAACAAACAATCTTTAAGGAAATAACATTTCGAGAGGCATCAAAGAGAAAAATAACGCTTAGTTTGTTGATGATACCCTTCTTATGGGGGAGCATAAACCATAATAATCAAGCGATCCAAAAGTATTTTAGATCAGTTTCTCAATTTTTTAGGTTGCAAAGTAGACAATGGAAAAAGTCTTATCTATGGGTGGAATGTAAACTCTCATCAACAACAAGATTTTCCATACTCATCATGTTGGTCCTCCTTTAAGTATTTGAGGATGTCAATCTCTCTAATCAATTAGAACTTTGATTGTTTTACAAGGTATAATAAGGAAAATCAGAGGTAAAATATAGCAATGGGGTCTCATTGGTTGAACCTGATAGGAAAAGTTTTTGTTATTAAATCAATTTTAACAACATTTCCAATTTTCCAATATTCAACTATGCTAGCTCCATTTGGCACAATGCAACAAGTAGTGAAATAAATCCATAACTTTTTGTGGAAAGGTGGAAAAAATAATATAAATAAGTTTCAAAAACAAAAATGGCCTAAGATAAAATATCCATTGTCAATGAAGATTGCTTTGGGATCCTTATGGTGTCTCATAACCAAACAAACACACTAGCAAAAAAATGCATTGTTCAAGAAGTGCTTCCATGACAATAGGAAAATATGCTTAGATTAACCCTTGGATGGTGGAAATGGTTCCCTAAATTGACAAATTGATCAATAAATGGGACGATGACATTATGGTGAAGCTCCCTCTCAAACATATTCAAGAGCTTTAGAGGTTGAGAGAATGGATGAATACTCAAAGCATCATCTCAGTATTTTAATTTTCCCTTTGGGACAAGTAGGAAAATTAGAGATGGGTTGGTTGGATGTTTCTTTGTCCCTCGACTTGTCATGCCCCTCAAATGAATACCCTCCTTTCTCTCCTTTGGGTTTGTGCTCTAGCGAAAAAATATTCTCTACACAAGAAAGATCGGAGGCCTAGTGGATTTGAATTCATGTACAAGTTAGGGTATAATCCTTAGCTTTTGAATTTCCTTCTACCTTCTTGTTCAAGAATTTGAAAACATGGCATCTTCCAACAAGGATACATATTACCTAGAGAAAAAAATATTAAAGCACACAATCTCTTAATTGAATTAATTCAAGTTAAGGGAGTGAAAGGCCACCATATGAAAGAAACAGAGTCACTACAAGATGTTTGATCAGGGGAACCTCAAAACCAAGAAGCATTATTTCAAAAACCATGCAATGAAAGAATTGGAAAATTCATATAAAGAGGATTTCAAAATTTGGAAACTACCTCAGAGAAAATTCATTACATTTTTTATGGGCTTCAAAAGGCAATGATAGGGTGGAAGGTGTGGGGGATCATTCTTGATCCTTAGTGAAGTCAAGAAGAAATTTTTGAATGGGGTTTAGGTGGAAGGGCTTCTAGGACAAAGGAATCAAATCTTGACATTAAAAAGGGATGTTTCCTAAGGGACATTACATGCATTTTACGATCAGACACTCTAAATTTAATGGAGAGGCAGTGTTATCAATTTGATTTTATTGTGACCCTACAAGAAGGTGGGATAATGGAGCTTGTTCAAAGGCTTAGTTAACAAGTCCTATGATTCCACTAGATGTAAAAGTGTCAATGGAGGGTATTCAATTGACTAGGCCAGGTGTACCAACCAACGTAGTTATCTCAATTGCAACTAGGTTTAGTGATACAAATACATAAATAGGTAAAGAATTTGTTACTATTGGTTCCACTATTACTCATATTCCTCTTACTTGTATATTACTTACTTATTGATAACTTATTTCACATAATCTAGAAAATTACAATATTGAAATATTAATATAGTTCTTGCTTCAATAGATACAAAATGGATAAAAACTTTTGCAAGTTCTTGTGGGTTACAAGAACAACAAAGAAAACCACCTACACAAAAGACTAGTATAAATAATGAGTGAATAATGGTATGCAAGTTCAAAGATTTTCTTGAGGATGAAAATAATAAATAAATATATGGGGAGCTGATCATGTTGTTGATTCTCGATTAGCCTATCTCTCTCTACCTCTCTATTTTTCAACTTATGTGAAATTTTCAGTAGAAGCCCAAGAGTGGATGGTGTGGGACTTTTATATCCAATGACAAGGGTGGGTAGTGTGCAAGTTGTAATATCCGATGACAAAAATTGATGAATATGAAGTCTATTCTCGGGGTGAAGAAGAATCGTGGTTGTGGCTAACTCGTTAATAATCATGTGATGAGGGATTTCACTGCCATGAAGAAGTGCTTTCCCTACTTTTTCACCATCCAATTCCCAAGTGGGTTTTGGACCTGAGGAGATTCAATGTGGTGATCAACCACATAGGAAAGATATTACATAACAACCATTATGGTTGGAGGAGTTATATAATTGATTTCAGAATTCCAAAGAAGTATATTTCAATAGACAAATATTAAATGCACCATGGGCTAAGTTAATGATTGGTAATTTATTCATTGAATTAGAATAAACAAAGTAAACTATCAAACGGGAACTATACTGAGTACTCGTTTTTTTGAGGTAGCAAAAAATCATCCGATTTTGAAAAGTATTGATTCATAATACACCTTTTTTTTTAGCATATTTTTGACACTTTAAATTTTCTTATGTATCAAGTATGAACATTTTTTTTAAATGTTAGTGAGTTTCATTTTTTTTTAAATGTTAGTGATTTTCATGTTGATTTTGAAAAGTGTTGATACAACATCAACCATTTTTTAGAGGACCTTTTTTTTAATTTTTTTTTTTTAATATCAAGTATGAACATTTTTTTTAAATGTTAGTGAATTTCATGTTGATTTTGAAAATTGTTGATGCAACATCAACCCCTTTTTTTAGAGATCCTATTTTTGATACTTTAAATTTTTTAATGTATTAAGTGTGTATAATTTTTTTAAATGTTGGTGATTTTCATGCAGATTTTGAAAAACATAACATTTTTTCTTAAGGCATATTTTTGACACTTTAAATTTTCTTATGTTAAGTGTGAACAATTTTTTCTAAATGTTGATCATTTTATCATTTTTCAAGTTGTCTTATTCCTCTTCTTGCTTTTTGCCCTAAGATGTTCGGTTTTTAAGGGTTTTCCAAAGATGTGTTTTTTGTTTTTTTTTTGCATTGTTTTTTATTATGAAAATTTTAATTTTTTTTGCAAAGTTAAAAAAAATAAAAACAATAATATTTTGAGGTTATGATTTTTTACATATTTATATATCGTTAATTAATACTTCAATACACATAAAATAATTGTCATTAAAAATAATAAATTTAAACACTTGACAAAAAATACACATTTTGCATATAGATATAATTAGAAAAATACGTATTCCATGATCTTTTCACTAAAAATGAAATATTAAAAATATTTTTTATGAAAAAAATAAAATTAAAAAAGTTAGATAAATAACCAATTTTATAGAAAAAAGTTATGAATTTTTTATGATTATTTGAAGTTCCCCTAAAAAATGATTTAGATAGAATTTTTAAATATAATAAAAAAAAAACATAAGTTAAAAAAAAAAAAAACAAACAACAAACAACAACAAGGACAACAAACAAAATCCCTTCAAAATAAAAATTACCATAAAAAAACAAAAAATTACAATTAAATAAAAAAAAAAAAATCATTTAAACATTTTTTTGGGAAAAAAAAAACACAACTTCATTAAAAAATGACAAAATAAAATAATAAACATTAAAAATAAAAATAAAAAATATTTTAAAAATCACATTAAAAACAATAAAAAAATATTAAAATTAAAAAATTAAAATTTATATTAAATAAATTAAAAAATAAAAAATAATTAAAATTAAAAAATAAAAATAAATTAAAAAAAAAAAAAAAAAAAAAACACACATGAAAAAAACAATTAAAAAAATCGAGGTCTTCATGGGTCCGCAGCTGGGGCAAGGGCGATTTTCAGGAATCACCCTTACCCCTCTCAGGTTCAATGGGGCCTCTATTTTCTTTTTATTTTTATTAATTATTATTATTATTATTATTTTTTTTTTTTTTTTTAGTTTTCCTTATTTTCATGTTTTTTTCAAAAATAAATAAATTAATATGTATATATTTTCTTGTCTTTGAGGTTTCTACGAGTTTCATTATTGTTCAGATTATCTTCCGGATACGTCACATAAGGATTCTTCTTCATCTATGTTTCGAACCAGCGATGGTGGTTCATCTTCAGGATGTGAAAGAATATTGGAACACTCGTCTTATTTTTCACTTATATATAGAGAGATGCTTAGCCGACAGATGTAATTAATTTAATTATTCTTTTTCTTTTTAGGTTTATGGTTTTTTTTTTTTTTCAATAGTGGTTCACGGCCACTGGTCGCTACATCCACAGAAACGAATCCGAGCAGTTCCACCCGAAGGGATCTGCCCGTCGGCTTTTCTATGCTAGCCTGACCCCAAGGGCGTCGAGGAGATTTGACCCCGTGACCTCCCAATTGGCAAGGTACTTAGCAACGACAACTCGACCATTTGAGCTATTCCTTGGGGCTATTTTTAGGTTTATGGTTAATGGTTGTATTAATTTTATTTGTTTTAATTAGATAATTATTTTAATTTAGTTTTGATTAATATTTTATTCTAATTAAATTTAATTTGCTTCTAATTAATTAATTTTAATTTAATTATTCTAATATAATTTTTAATTATTAAATTTAATTTCCATTGTTGTAATTATATTTAATTATTGATAATTAGTTTTAAATTATTTATTTTATTTTAATTGATTTTATATTAATTGATTTTTAAAATTATATTTATATTAATTAATTATTTATTTTATTATTAATTTAATTTGTTGTAATTATATTGATTATAATTGTTTGTTTTTTGTTTTAATTATATAATTTTTGATTTTATAGTTTTAATTTTATTTATTGTAATGATTATTGGATTTTAATTGTTATAATTTATTTATTTCAATTAATTTATTAATTTAAATTTAATTATATGATTATATTTATTTCAATATATTTATTAAACTATTTATTAATGAGTTATTTTTACTTTGTATTTTATTAGTTTTAATTATAATAATAAAACAATACAAAATATTAGTTTTAGTTTGTATAGTATATTATTTAATTTTATTGTTAGGATTATAATTATTTCAATTTATTTATTAATGAGTTATTTTTACTTTGTATTTGAATTAGTTTTTTGTTATAAATGGTGATTATTTATTAAGGCTTCCTACATATTATCCTATGTTGAGGAGTTTATTATAGTTGAGATATTTTTAATTGATGTTTATTTTATATGAATTTTTGTTAAATTGTATATTATTAAGGTCATAGTGTGTTATTAAATTAAAATGGATTAGAACTTTTATGTTTGTTCTAGGTTAATTAAGGGAGGATTCTAGTTAGGGATAGATTTGTAGGAAGCCTTAATAAATAATCACGACTTATAACAAAAAACTAGTAATAACTCTTAATAACTTAATAAATAATTGAATAATATAATCATAACAATAAAAAATTCAATTAATATACTAATACAACTAAAACTAATATTTGTATTTGTTTTAATTATTAAATTAAAACTAAAAAATAACTCATTATAATAGTTTAATAAAAAATTGAAATAAATATAATAATAATAAATTAAAAAAATAAAAAAATTATATAATCATTATAACTAAAAAATTAAAATAATAAAACTTATCAATAATTAAAATTTAATTAATTAAAATTAAATAATTAAATCAATATAATTTAAAAATCAATATATATAAAATCAATTAAATAAATATAATTAAAAACTATTATCAATAATTAAATATATTACAACAAGGAAATTAAATTAATATAAAAAGAATTTAATTAGATAATTAATTAGGAATTATTAAATAAAACAAATTAAATTAATAAAAATAAAGAATTAATCAAATTAAAATAAAATAATTATATAATAAACAAATAAATTGATAAAACCATTAACCATAAACCTAAAAAGAAAAAGAATAATTAAATTAATTACATTTGTCGGCTAAGCATTTCTATATATATAAGTGAAAAATAAGACCAGTCTTCCAATATTCTTTCACATCCTAAAGATGAACCACCGTTGCTGGTTTGAAACGTCGATGAAGAAGAATCCTTATGCAATATATCTGGAAGATAATCTGAACAATGTATATATTTTGTTTTTATTATTTTATTATTTTTTAATTTTACTTTAATTATTATTTATTTATTTAATTGATTTAAATGTTTTAATATATTATTTATTTATTTATTGATTTCATGTTTTATACATTTTTATGAGAAAAATTTCAGGTAACTCACATGATAAATCATTTGTTCGGCGTGTTTTGAACCAACAAGTGTTTGTTCATCATTGGTTTTATATATTTTATTTTAAATGTTTCTTTTGTTTTTTGTTTTTCAATTAATCCAAGCATTATTTATTTGCTTTTTTATTTCTGTTTTTTGTGTTAATTTTTATTTTAATTTTCATAAATGTATTTTTGGGAAATTTTCTAGTTTTTTTTGTCATGTTTTATTTTTTTTTACTTGTTATTATTATTATAATTTAGTTTTATTTTTCCATGTTTAAAATTATTAATTAACTAATTTTATTTTTTATTTTTATTTTTTTTGTATTTCGTATTTTTACTTATTTATTATTAGTATTACTAATTGGAGGGTTTGTAGCAAGCCTTGACTAGCAACTTGATCGCATTATGTGTCAATTTGATAGTTGATTTTAAAATTTTCATTATAATGGATTAAGTCCACCCCTACAATATGTCAATTTCATGGTTGGTCTTTAAATTTTCATTAGAAGGGATTGAGTTCACTTATCCTACGTGTCGATTTGATGGTTGAATTGTAAATTTTTGTTGCAATGTGTCAAGTTGTCTTAGGATGAGACAACTTTTAGCATTTAAAAAAGAAATTAATCTTGGTATAGTGATTCTTTTATTCAGGTGTTCATTTAAAAAAAAATAGTCATAAATTTTTTCCATAATGCCGTGGTTGAAATATGTTGAAAACTAAGGTTTTTTTGTAGTCAAGATCTTTGATTTTAATTCCAATGTTCAAAAAATTTCAAAATTTTAAGGTTTTTCTAAGTCATGATAACTTATCTTTAATGTTATGGATGAAAACAATTATAAATATTTTTTCTTCAATACCATGGCTGAAAATTGTTGGAACTATTGCGATATTTTGTCTTTAATGTCATGTCTGAAAATTATTGTAATTTTAAGACTTTTTAGAGATGTGATATTTTATTGTGTTGAGAGGCACTCTACCGCCCAATATGGGGGTAGATCTCATGTAAAAACGTAAATGTAAAGCTTAGCATGGAGGTAGATCTCACGTAAAAATGTAAACCTGTAAACGTAAATGTAAATGTAGACGTATGGGGTAGATCTCACGTAAAAACATAAACATATAAATGTAAACATAAACGTAATGTAATGTGTAAAATTTAATCTAATTAATCTAATGTCGGCATTAATTATACACATTTAACACAAAAACAAAGTGTCAAATTCTATTTGTGAGGAAGCATTTTGGTGACAGTGCAAAGTGTGAAATATTATTTGAGAGAATGGATTTTGGGAGTCGTGCAAAGTGGGAAATAATATTTTTGGGAAAGGATTTTGATGTCAGAAAGAAATTCATTTTAGGTTTGATTTTGGTTACTCTTCCTCTGCGCATTTTATGTTTTTTTATACGTGTCAGACCAGGAGGTAACTCCTCAAAACAAAGCATGAAATTTGTTCAGGCTATTCATTATTACATACAGGAGGGAGAGACTGTTCATTTCATCTCTCGGTGACTCCATCTTTTCTATTATTTATTTACATTAATTATAGTTGTTCACCCAATCCCTATGATTAGGTGTCAACATTTCCCCTCTTAATTTGAAGGGATGTTGGTGAGTCCAAGCATCGTTCTGAATCTTTCAAGCTTTTCTCTTCTAAGTGCTTTGGTGAAGATGTATGCAATTTTCTCATTGGTGGAACAATCGCGGAGATAGATTGTTTTGGCCTCAACATGATGTCCAATCAGATGATATTTAGTATTGATGTGCTTCTTTCGATCATGGAACTTTGGGTTATTGGCCAACTTTATTGCCAAGGTATTGTCAATCATGAGTGGAGTCAGTTGTACTTGTTTTACCTGCAAATCTTCAAGAATTTTCCTGAGCCACACAATTTCTTTTGTTGCCTCAGCTGCTGCCACATATTCTACCTCTGTTTTGGAACCTGTTGGAACTGATTATTTGCGTGATCTCCAGGAGACAACTCCCGATCCAAGATTCATAGCATAACCTGAAGTAGATACCCTAGTTTCTTTGTCTCCATCGAATTCTAAATCAGAGTATCCAATCAAGTTGAAGTCACCCACCTGTGTATACTTGATTCCAAAGTCTTGAGTTCCCTTCAAGTACCTTAGAACTCTTTTTACAGCAGACTAATGTCCCTCACAAGGCTTTTGCATAAACCTGGAGAGGATTCCAACATTAAACGAAATGTCTGGTCTGATAGTAGTTAGGTAGTTGAGACTTCCTACAAGTTGTCTATACTTTGTTGCATCCTCAAATTATTTTCCTTCAATGGATGTGAGCTTTAAGTTTTGTTCCATTGGAGTAGTTAGAGAGGATTGCATTCAGTCATGCCAAACCTGTTCAACAGATCTCCAATGTACTTTCTTTTTGAGAAAGGAATATGGACTTCGGATGTTGAGTTACTTCAATACCAAGATAGTAATGAACATAGCCCAAATCAGTCATTTCAAATCCTTTCTTCAATTCCTTCTTTATGGATGCAATGTAGCTTTCATTGTTCCCTGTCATCAAAATATTATCTACATATACAACAAGATATACAAATGTTTTGCCAACTTTCTTGACAAACCAACTTGCATCATCAAGATCATAATGTTTGAAATTGAGTTTTAGAAGATGTTCAATTAGTTTTTCATACTAGGCTCACAGTGCTTTTTTGAGGCCATACAAGGATTTCACAAGTTTTCATACTTTATGTTCATGTCCTTTCACAGAAAATCCTTCAGGATGGGACATAAAAACATTATCTTTTAGGTCTCCATTCAAGAAAGCATTTTTTACATCCATTTGATGGACTTTCTAACTGTTTTGAGCTGTGAGGGTAAAGAGTGTCCGGATGGTAGCCCATTTTGCTGTGGGGGAAAAAGTCTCATCATAATCGACCCCTTCCTTCTGTGTAAAACCTTTTGCTACAAGCCTGGCTTTATGCTTGTCAAGTGAGCCATCAAATTTATACTTGTTCTTATAGACCCACTTGCAGCCAATTGGTTTGATTCCTAATGGAGGATCAACAAGCTTCCAAGTGCCATTCTTTATCAGGGCATCATACTCCTTTTGCATCGCTTCTTTCCATTCATCACGAGAAGCAACTTCTTTGAAGGAAGTTGGTTCAAAATATGTAGACCAATTAAATTCACAATCATAAGAAACATCCATATCAACAGGTGAATCAGAGTCATCTACATCACCTCCATTTTTCCAGTTTGAATTTCTAGTTCCTGTCTTTCCAACCTCATCAGGATGAACACTTTCAAGTGTCTTTGTCAGCCACTTTGGGGGACCTTTCTCATATGGACCAAGCTACTCCGTTGATTGAGTTGGGACTGAATCAAGATTGAATCTCCCAATTATGTCAATCACATCACTCAAAGTATCATTCGTTGTTGGAGTTTCATGTGGGGGAGATAATGCTTCAGAAGAAGATTCCAAAGATTGATCTAGTATAGGAATCCCCCCTTCAAGATGTGGAATTTGATTATCAAATTCTTGAAATGATTTTTCATTTGTGAATCTATCCAAGTGATCAAGTTGTCGCTCAACAACATTGTCATTTTTGGATGATTCAAGAAAGATTACATCTCTAGATACAACAAACTTTTTATTGACTTCATCAGAGAGACGATATGCTTTGGAGGTGTTTGAATACCCCAGGAAGATACACTTACGACTTCTTGCACCAAGTTTGTTTCTATGTACCTTTGGTATCAAGGTATAACAGGTGGAACCAAAGACCCTTAGATGCTTTACCGAAGGAATGTGCCCATACCATATTTCATAAGGAGTCTTGTTTCTGATAGCATTAGATGGACATCTATTCTTTATATATATAGCACATAGAACTGCATCAGCCAAAAACCTCAATTTTACATTTTTGAAAAACATCATGAAGCGCACCATATTTAATATTGTCATATTCATTCTTTCAGCTACACCGTTCTGTTGGGGATTATAAGGCACAGTTGTTTGATGTTTGATCCCATGTTGGAAAAGATAGTTTTCAAATTCATTTGAAGTGTATGCTTTTCCATTATCAGTGTGAATAGAGCCAATATGAGATTGTGCATCATTTTCAATCCATGTATGAAAGTTCTTGAATGTTTGAAAAGCATCAGATTTGTTCTTCAATAAATAAACCCAACACATTCTGGTGTAGTCATCAATAAATGTCATCATCTATTTATTTCCATTTGCATAAGGAACATGCATTGGACCACATAAATCTGAATGAATGAGTTCAATTTTTCTATGTGCTCTTGAATGTGAATCATGAAAAGACTGTTTGCTATGCTTTCCTAGAATGCAAGCATCACATTGCTTAAGTTTCCTAGGAATTATTGGCAAACCAGTAACACCATTTTTCTTCAACAAGCGGAGGCTGTCATAGTTCAAGTATCCAAATCTAGCATGCCATAATAAACTTGATGGAAGTGTACCTTCATCATAATAAGAATTGTATGAGAAATGTTGTGCATGAGCAGAGGTACCCTGCAGCTTGAGAAGCCTTTCTTCTTCTATCCCTGTCATGACAAGTGAGTGGTCATACGTTTTTCTCACCTCAAGCTTGCCATCAAACATATGAATGGAGTGACCTTGCTGGCGGATGTGGACCAAGGACAAGAAGTTTACCCTCAGCTGTGGGAGATATAGAACATGATGTAGAAGAAAGTCTGGAAGACCAGGCAATTTAAGCCTGATTATGCCAAGCCCCGAGGGCTTGAGTTTTGATTGGTCTACAAAGTATATTGCTCCATCAACATTGTCAGTAAATTCTTCAAAAAACTATTTTCTATGAGTCATGTGTCAAGTTGCTCATGAATCAAGCAACCAATCATTTTTCCAAGAAGCAAGTGAAGCATTAAATAAGTCTTCATTTACTCCAATATTACATTGTGCCACAACATAATGAGCGGATTCAGGTGTTTTACCTTTGTCTGTGTCATTAGTTTTACCTTTGGGTTGGTTTCTTTGCTGCTCAATTTTTTCCCAAGGTAACTTGCATGTGGAGGCATCATGTGATCCATTTCTTTTGCAACGTAAGCAGTGAAAATCTGACTTTTCTCCTTGAGAGTGTCCGCCCCCCTGCCTCTAAAATATCTTCCTCTTCCTCTTCGACCACCTCTTCCTCTCGAAGAATCTTGAGCAAGATTCTTTTCTTTATGAGCAAGGCACACAGCCTCTTCAGAAGATTTAGGGGTTGTCTTCTTTCCAAAAGCTTTCTCTCTTTCAACAATTTTTTTTCACAAGAGTCAAAGATAATATCTTTGAGATTTCCATTTGCTTGCAATGACTCAAGAAAATTGGAGTAAGTAGGTTAAAGTGCCTTGAGAAAAGCGATCAGAGGAATATCCAATTCAACCTTAGTGGCTTTGATATCATGCATTATAGATTTTACTTCGGATGCAAGAGCAAGAGGATTATTATTTTGTAATTCAAGAGTGGAGAGTTTAATCATGAGTTGAACAACTTCAAGTGCAGAGTGTGAGTCATAGCGTTCCTTCAGTTTTTGTACGGCTTCAAAAGCATTTGAAAATGGCGAAATATGGAGACTCACCTCTTCACTTACTGATGCTGCAATCAATGCATAGGCTTTGTTGTTGTTATTTTCCCAAATGGTGAACTCCTTGTCCAAGGTAGGTTGTTCTAGCTCTTTGTATTTGTCTCCAACACACACTCCTTTCCACAACTCATTGAAAATGAGGGTGTGTTTTATCTTCCGGGACTACTCAGGATAGTTCTCCTTGCCAGTGAGAACTACTCCCACAATATATATGATTGAATGCATTGTAAAATCTAAGTGCTGTAAAAATACTTCTACTGGAAAATATATGCTTTTGATGTAGAAAAAATTGCATTGTAGTAGCAATATTCTGAATTCTTATGAAAACTAAGAAACAAGTTGCAATATCTTACAAAACATGGACACAAAATCGTGAAAGAAATTGCAAGGGGCCAAAAAAAATCATAGGTCAGGTTCTTGTGCACACGATCATCAAAATATAAATAATCTTTTATATCCCAACCAACACATTAATTGATTTTTACAAGAGCTCAATGCATATGGTTATTGCAACAACATTCAACATTCATCATTAAAAACACACACACTGCACTGACTAAATTGTTCAACACACCATTGGAACTCTCCATACAATGCATTGCCAACTTTGACCAGTGCATGCAATCCAGGCCAACGCACGATCTGCTCAAGAACTGCTTCAATGGCTACCACAGTTCGGATTCAACACAACATTCAACATGTTCAATGTAGATCTTTGAATATTTTAACACAACATACCAGGAGGGCGGTGTGTGATTCCATTGTGCATTCAACAACATTCAACGCACCACTCAAGGGATGGGTGTATGGAGGCATGAAAGTGCAGTGGGGAGTGTGATGCCACAACTAGTGAGGCGGTGTGGGAACGTGGTATGGCAACTGGTGGAGAGAGCTCAGAGAAAAAGTATTGTATTATCTGATCCAATGAAAACATACCACTAACTAGGAATTTCTAAACAGAAAGGTGGAGTTCAATTCTTATTCGATGAAGAAAGTAGAAGATACCCAACAGAAATATGCAGTGGAGGCCCGAGGTATTACAGTGTACACCTCCCAGGCATGTGTATTACACAGGAAACAATTTTATTTTTTTTTAACAGCCAAACTAACGCAGATACAAAAGGACAGAGAATATGACAGGCTGTAGAAATGGCATAAAGGAGTTACAAGTTAAAGAGGGAAGCCAAAAATGGCACTGGCTCTGATACCATGTCAGACCAGGAGGTAACTCCTCAAAACAAATCATGAAATTCATTTAGGTTGTTCATTATTATATACAAGAGGGAGAGACTGTTCATTTCATCTCCTGGTGATTCTTCATCTTTTCTATTATTTATTTACATTAATTACATTTGTTCACCCAATCCCTATGATTAGGTGTCAACAATACATTTTTGTTTCTACGTTTTCACCTCTGTCAAAACTGGGGTATTTTCTTTATCATATGGAGTTAAGTTGGTGACACACCTTGTAATCAAAACAATAAAGTCAAATATTACTATTTAGAAAAAAAATGAAATATTATAATTTACCAAATAATTCAAGAGACAGACAAAATTGTTTTTGCTAGGTTAAAGGGAATTCATTACCAGTGAGTTTTCTTTAATAATATTAAAATTAGGAATTCATGGCAAATCTGTTTTTTCATGAAAAAACTAGCTTTTATAATTGGATAGACCTAATTAATCAATTAAGATTAATCTAGATGAATGTAAAGATTAAAAAAGGAGGAAGAAAATTTCACTAGATGGCTTTTCAAATAGTTGAAAAAGATGTAGATGATTTTCTCTACTTGTCTTAAAAACATTAAGGGTTACAATTTATAATAAATGTAACCCTTAATGTTTTTAAGTAATGGAAGTAGATTTTATCAAGTATTAATAGATAAGTTGGAATATACTTATTTAAGCAATTAAGATTAATTAATCAATGGATTGGGTTATAATCTTAATGAGTTGCAAACAAAAGTTGTTAATATACCATAATCTATAATATTTTATGATGTGTTAATCTCAGCATCGAGCTCTATTAATCATTGATGCTAGGGGAATTAATTATGGATCCATCAAATCCCACATTACCATAATTTTGTAATATGTTAATTTTAAAATATTTTGTAATAGTTTTGTAATATATTTGTAATATATCTAGGAGGTAAGAATAAAGACATAGAGTGATAGATGTGGAGAGACAGGGGGAGTGAGAAGGGAGAGATGGAGATAAACTGAAGGAGAGGGGAGAGGCTGAATGAAGAGTGAGAAAGGGAGAGAATTGAGAGAGGTAGGGAAGGGTAAGAGAAGGAGAAGGAAACACAAAGATGGAGTTGGGAGAGGGAGAAGGAGAGAAGGAGGGAGATACTGAGAGGATTGATGGAGGGGAGAGAGAGAGATGGGGGAAGAGAGAGGAAGGTAGGAGAGAAAGGGAGAGAGAGGACTTGTGAGAGAGAAGGATAGAGGGAGGGATAAAGATATGGAGTTGGAGGGGGAGATAGGGCGGGAAGAAGAAAGACATAGAGAGTGAGAAGTGGAGAGAGAGGGAGTGACAAGGTAGGGATGGAGAGAGAGAGTGTATGTTTAGGGGTGAGATAAATACACAAAGAAGGAGAGATAGATATGGGGGGGAGGAGAGAGAAGGAGAGTGGGAGGGATGTAGTAACAGAGTTGGAGAGAGGGAGAGAGAGAGAGAGAGATAGGGGAAGATAGAGGGAGGTAGGAGAGAAAGGGAGAGAGAGGAAGAACAAGAGATATGACTTCAGAGAGAGGAGGAGAGCTATGGGGGAAGAGAGAGGATTGGATGGCAAAGAGAGAGAGAGAGAGTGAGTGAGTGAGAAAGAGAAAGTGATGGGGGAATAGAGAGGGAGATAAGAGAGAGAGGGAGAGGGAATAATCACGAGAGAGAATACTTGAGAGAGACAAGGAGAGAGGAAGAGAGACAGGAGGAGAGAGGTAGGGATATGGAGATGGAGTTAGAGGGGGGAGGGAGACAATAAGAAATACATAGAGAGTGATAAGTGTAGAGAGAGAGGGAGTGACAAGGGAGAGGTGGAGAGAGTGTTTGTATGTTTGGGGGTGATATAAAGAGACAAAGAAGGAGATAATGGGGGAGAGGAGAGAGGAGAGAGGGAGGGATATAGTAACAGAGTTGGAGAGAGAGAGAGAGAGAGGGAGGAAGGAAGAGTGAGAGGTTGCGAGAGAGTGGAGAGAGGGAGGGAAGGAGAGATGGAGTTGGAGAGGGAGAAATGGGGAGGTAAGAATAAAGAAATAGAGAGAGAAATATGGAGAGAGAGAGTGAGAGGAGGAGAGAGGGATAAATAAATAGATTGGAGAAAGACAATGTATGTTTTAGGGGTGATATAGAGAGACAAAGGGAGATATATAGATGGAAAGTGAAGAGAGGTAAGAAGAGAGAGATCAATAGAGGGAGGGAGGGACAAAGAGATTGATAGATATGGAGTGAGAGAGCGTGTGTGTTTGGGGGGGTTGAGATAGAGAGACAAATAAGGAGAGATGGAGGGGGGAGAGAGGGAAGAATATTTCTTACACTAACTGCATTGATTTTAATGTAGATGGTGATTTCTAATCCTATTTGATTTCTTGCACTAGATGCATTGATTTTAGTGTAGATGTTGATTCCTAATGATATTTGATTTCTTGCACTATATGCATTGATTTCAATGTAGATGACTTCTATTCCTATTTGATTGCTTGCACTAAATGCATGGATTTCAGTGTAGATGGTGATTTCTAATCCTATTTGATTGTTTGCATTAGATGCATTGATTTCAATGTAGATGTTGATTTCTAATAATATTTGATTGCTTGCACTAGATGCATTGATTTCAATGTAGATGATTTCTAATCCTATTTGATTTCCTACACTAAATGCATTGATTTCAGTGTAGATGGTCATTTCTAATCCTATTTGATTTCTTGCACTAGATGTATTGATTTCAGCATACATGTTGGTTTATAATCCTATTTGCTTATTTGCACTAGATACATTGATTTCAGTGTAGATGTTGGTTTATAATCCTATTTGCTTACTTGCACTAGACGCATTCTTTTTTTTTGCTAATGCAAGAGTTGGACCTTCCAATTCATTAATCATAAAATAAAGTACATAAAATACATCAATTCTCGCATGGTCGTTGACTATGGAGATGTCCCATCAAAACTACTTCCTACCCCCTTCCTCCAAACTTTACATTTATCAGAAGAAAAATACATGAGTTTGGACTCGGACCCGAAAAGAACAAATAGTTGTCTACATATAAAGGTAACACATTCACCCGATTTCTTAAACTTTGAATCAGTTGCCCGTGAAATGAGCCTCTTGACCCCTAGGATACACTTTTCCAGCCAAACCTAGCCTTCCTCTTTAATCTCGACCGATGAACCTTACCGTTCGATCCAACGGTTGTAGGCGAAATCACAAAGATAAGTTGCTCACCATTTACCGCAAGGGTTTGCAAACCTGCACGAGTGATCTAATCTATTGATTCACTTTGTGAGATCCGACACTGGAGATTGAAATCGCACTCCCCTACATTCTTGGACATTAGCATGCGATGAGGGTGGTTTTCCTCCCATCCCCACCGCCACGTGGAGCACATTGAGTGGGATCGCTCCCTAAAGGGAAATATCGCTTCCCACTTGTGAGGGTCGCGATCACCTAAAAACCACTCAGGCCGTGGTAAAAAGAGAAAAACTGAAATATCTTTGGTTTCGTCGTTTCTGAAAGTCCCCTGCTCCTGACTCTTCACATTGTCAACCCTCCTTGACCCAATGTGTGAAGCAATCGCCACCATCCTTCCTGTAATCCCTGAAACCCTTTCATCCTCATTAATACAATTGGAGACTTCAGTGAACCAATTAATATGGGATTCTCCAGTTGACCTCTCCAACCCGCTTTCAAAAGACCCCATTGTGAGCCAACCTTTGTACAAACAACTGCTAGTTAATTATACCCGCCTCCATGGCTCTTTTAAGGAACACTATCTTGTCTTCATCTGCTTGGTTTTAACACTCCTTTTATAATCTGTTTCAAGGAAGCTCTTGCCAGTTCATCACCACCCTATTATCTGTGCAGATTGCTCCTTGATTGGCTAGCAAATCTGCTAGTTTATTGGCCTTTCTTCGCACATGTGCAAAACTGACTGTTCTCAAGCTCTGTAGATGACTATGTATCTGTTGGAAGGCTTGAATTAGCCTCCAGTTTTTAGAGGCCTTTTCTAGTTTTGTTCCCCAACTTATTCTCTTGACTGAGTTAATGATCAACTCGAAGTCAGCTTCAATGATCGTATTTTGGCGATTTTCCTGAACTAGGACCTCAAGACATTGTTCCATGGACATTAACTCCGCCATGTTGTTGGTTTCCTTCCATAAGTGACCATGGAAGATAAGCAGAATACTTCCATTGTCATCCCTTAACACCCCTCCATGGCCTGTCATGCCCGGATTACCTTTAGAAGCCCATCAATGTTGAATTTTAGAAAGCCCTTAGGGGGAGGATGCGAGAAGTCTAGCTCAGGATCCACAATTAAAACTTTCCTAACTAAGCCCTGAGGAACGAGTCCCTGCAACTCTAGCTTACAGAGAATCCTCCAATCTGTGGTAGAAGGGGGATTCAAAGGGAGATTTTGAACTGTAGTGCCAACCGTTTCCTTAATCTGTCTTAGGATCAGATCATAGATATACTGGGAAGGTTTTTTAACATTCTTGAAGATTCTATTTTTCCTTTCTTTCCAAACATTCCAAATGATGAAGCTTGGTGTAAGTGCCCACGCTGATCCTAGAACTTCAATTTCCAAAAAATTCCTTCTCCATTTGGTGAGGGTATTGAAAAGACTTCCAATATCTATGTCAGGTTGTTGGAAGATAGAGGCAATAGAATCCCATAATCTGGAAGTGAAAATGAAGTTGTTGAGAAGGTGTTCCATGGTCTCCTCTTGAGCCTCATGGAGTTGGCATCTAGAAGGCCCTATGACACCCCTCTTCCTAATATTATCCCAAGTCATGATTTTCCTGCGCAAAACTAGCCATAGAAAAAGTTTAATTTTCATCCAACCCCGATGCTTCCATAGGTTTTTCCAAATCCTGTCTAGATCATGGGAATCAAGTTCAAGGAGTGTGAGTTTAGTTTCTTTGAGATTAAAGGTACCCTCATTATTGTTGCCACATCTCAGTTGGTCATGCCCCCTTGAAACTAGAATTTTCCTTTGCTCTAACATTTTCATCAGTCTTTCGGCCTTAGTTTTTATAGGATTGTCATTTCTGAGATCAAATTTCCTCCAATTTCTCCATTTCCTTGAACTATTGGTTTGATCCCAAAAATCCTTAACCTTGGTGAGCTCCTTAGTGTTTGTCTCTACTTTGAGGTCCTTCAAATCCTCCTGTAACAGAATAGGTTCTTGTTGTCATCTATCCTCCTAGAATAAATCTAAGTCTCCCTCTCTAATTTCCCAGAAGCTGTTATCTTGAATTAAGCCTCTGTTATCCCAGGCTTTGTTCCAAATATGAGATCCTCTTATATTACCATCCATCCTTATGCGGTCATTATCTAGCCAAGATCTTGCGTATTTTTCTTTCCAAGTGATAACCCATTGTGCTTCTAGTTCCTTTATCCATCGCCACCATAATTTTGCCCCTAGCACCTTGCTTAGAATCTCAGGATCGTCCAGTCCAAAACCCCCATGGTTTTTGGGTTTACAAATTTTTTTCCAGGCAACTATGGCCCATTTCTTCTTTTCTTCCCCCTTGCCCCAAAGAAAGTCTCTTTGTATGTTTCTCATTTGATGCAGGACTCCTTTAGGAGCAGGGATAGCTGAAAGCACAAAGATTGGGATTTATTATAGAACAACCTTTGTGAGGACCAACCTGCCAGCCAAATTTAATGATCTCATAGCCCATTTCCTAGTTTTGTCTTGTAGCTTACTAATCATCAGCTCCCAGATGCTCTTGTGTAACAGTTTTGTAGTTAACGGAACCCCCGGGTATTTCGAGGGGAGAGAATCTCTTTGAAAGCCCAGAATTCCCGATGTGTTCCTTTGAATAGTAATGTTATTATTCAAGAAAAAAATCTTAGATTTGGAAAGATTAACTTCCATACCTGAGGCCATGGCAAAGTCACTGAGGATTTGTTTATAAGCAAGAGCTTCTTTGACTGTGGGAATTCCCTGCAGCATGGTGTCATCCAAAAATTGTTGATGAGTCAAGGCCTGTCCATTGTCAAAGAGTTGTAGACCCTTGATATTACCAACTTCTTTTGCATGCTTAATAGACCTACCCAGTCCTTCCATCATGAGGATGAAGAGAAAGGGAGAGAGAGGGTCACCCTGCCTAAGGCCTCTGGAAGGGGTGAAAGTCTCTGAAGGAGAACCATTGACTAGAATTGAAAAACTGGAAGAACTTACCAAAGCCAGGATCCATCTTACCCAATTGTGGTCAAACCCTAAAGCAATAAGAACTTTCATGATATAGATCCAATTGAGCTTATCATAAGCTTTGGCTATGTCCAATTGCATGATCATTCCAACATTTCTCTTGCTAGTAAGAGAGTGCACCACTTCATGTGCTTGGATGATGTTATTAATAATTTTCCTTCCTTCCACATATCCAGATTCTTCCCCTAAAACTAGTGAAGGCAAGAGGGGTTTGATTCTGTTTGCAACCACTTTTGATATTATCTTGTAAACCACATTGTACAAAGCTAAAGGTCTGAATCTATCAGGGGTTTGAGCCAACTCCTGTTTAGGGATCAAGGCTATAAAAGAGGTATTTAGAGCCTTCAAAATGGTTATGTTCATTCTGGAATCTTCCACTACTTGCAGAATGTCCTGTTTGACAATATTCCAGCAAGCTTTGAAGAAGTCGACATTGAAACTGTCTGGGCCTGGCGCCTTACCATTCTACATTTATTTGGGAACCCCACTAACCTCCTCTTTGGTCACAGGCCTGTAAAGGTTGACATTATCCTCTCTGGACACCATTCTAGGTATATGTTTAGTGAAGTCCTGAATGCAGTGATCTCTTTCACAATAGGTTTCATGTGCTATGTTTCGAAAGTGCTGAACTAGAACTGCTTCTATTTCTTCATGAGAATTGAGAATATTTCCTCTTTTATCCTTAATCAAAGAAATTCTATTATGTGCTCTATTTTCCATGGTGGATTTGTGAAAAAAACTGGTATTACGTTCACCTTCTTTTAGCCACTGGACTCTAGATTTTTGTCTCCAAAATATTTCCTCTTGTTTGCATAAATTCTCCCATTTTTGCTGATATTTGGTGGCTTGATCACTTCTGACTTTGTCATGGCGCTCTTTGATAAGGGTTTGGTTAAGCTCTTGCATTCTACCTTCAATAATTTTTTTCTCTTCAAAGATATTGCCAAATTCATTCTTGTTCCAATCTTTAAGCCGAAGCTTGATGTGTTTTAATCTTTTCTGTAGAAGGAACATTCTGGTTCCCTGAATGTTTAAATCTTCTGACCACCACTTGGTTACATTGCTAATGAAATCTGGGTGGAAAAGCCAGATATTCTCAAATCTAAAAGTTATGTTCCTGGGGGTACCAATGCCCTGAACCTCGAATTGTACTGGTCGGTGATCTGAGCCTCCAAAGGGGAGCACTCTTGCTACCATTTCCTTGTCATTGAGCATAAGATCCTTTGAGATTATGAATCTATCTAATTATGAGGCTACCTGAGACTCTCCTCTTATTTTTTTTTTCCAGGTGAAGATTCCATTACTCATTACGACATCCACCAGCTTCATTTTGTCGATAAAGTTTTGAAAAGCCAAAGAGTCTTTGCCTAGAACTCTAGTTCCCCCTTTCTTTTTGTAAGTGATCTAATCATGTTGAAATCACCCCCTAAGATCCAGGGTATTCCTACATGTCTGGCTCTAAGAGTCTCCAGAGAGTTTAGAAGCCTGAGTTTGTCATCCATTCTTTGAGGGCCATAAAAATTTATTACTAGGTAGGTTTCCTTGTCTCCTACTGGTTGAATTACTATAGATAAATAATCCCTAGATGCCTCTGCATCTATTAAGTTAATTTTTTTGTGGATTCCAAAGACTGAGAATACCTCTTGTTGTATTCTCTGCTTTGACTTCCAGAAACTCAAATCTATCGAGCCATTTACTATGGATATCTCTTATCTTCTAGATGGAACACTTAGTTTCCTGAATGAAAATCACATCCGGAGATGATTGTTTCATTCTATTACTCAGTAACCTTTGTTTCCTTTTACTACCTAGACCCCTAATATTCCAAGGAGTGAACTTCATAATTAAAGATTAGTAAAGGAGTAATTGGATAGGTCTTTCATCTTACCTAAATCTATCATTAGCTTTCCACATTCCACTAACAGCTCATTCTGCTTTTTTCTTCCCCTTTTCTTTCCTGGGATTCTAGGTGCTAGTCCTGCTGTGTTTTTCATCGTTTTCACTCCTTCGTTGCCTTGTCTATCTTTGTGTTTTTGTTTGTCCACCCCTTTAGTCTGGGTTTTCCATAAAAACAATTGTTTAACCCTATTGAACTCCTCTATAGGTAACGAGTCTAACCCTTCTTTGGTTCCTTGATTCAAGAAACCTTCTAAATCTAGGTTCTATTTTCAATAATTTCCTGGAGTTCATGGTCCTCCATTTCCATCTCGCTTTGGGTCATTTCATGATCCATCTCCTGTTCTTCATTTCTCATCATAAATTATTTTTGTTTGTTATTTTCTTGTATTTGTTCATTGTCTTCTGCTTTCTCCTCCTCCACTGGGTTTCCTTCCTCTACCTTATCTGTTTCTATTGAACCTTCGTCTGCTTTGAGGACTTGAAACATGTTTTGGCTAGCTTGCTACCCTGCAACTTTACGTGTTCTTGGTCCTCTTTTGTCTCCTTTTCCTTTGTGTTCCACCTTGAATAAGCTTTACGAATCCTTCATTGTATCAGCTTTGTTTTTGTTCTCTATTTTACTGAGAGGGCAGTCTCTGAACAAATGACCATGCTCGTGACATTTGCGACATCTGAATGGAATATGTTCATAATATACTGTTTGTATCCATTCTTCATCAAAAAATTCCAGAATAACCTCGTCTGGAAAAGCTCCAGAGAGATCCATCTCCACACATAGTCTAGCGAAGGAAGTATACTTTCCCTTTTTAGTGGCCTCAGAAACTTTGACAAAACGCCCTAACTTGTTACCTATGGCGGATAGAGATTTTTTTTGCTAGTAATCAAGAGGTAGATAATAGAGTCTTACCCAAACTAAGACCGAAGTAAAATTTTTGCATTCTAGAACAAAATTCATAACCCAAGGTCGCATATAGAGGCCTGCTGCAGCATAGAAGTAGGGCCCTCCTTCAAACACTATGTCCTTGACTTCAATATTTGCAAATACTACAACGAAAAACCCTTAGACCCAAGATGTAGGTCAATGTTACCTTTTGGTTTCCAGTGGTATTTAATCCACATTTGTAAAGCTTTTTCAGTGGGCCATAACCCCATGAATTTACAAATGATTGCATATGTTTGCATGTGATCCCTGTGCGCTTGCAACGCTAGATTATTTAAAATGACCCTAGGAGTTATCGTCGCTTTGGGTTTGCATGGTCCCATGTGTGCTTTGTCTTTAGTGCCTTGCTCCTTGTTTTCTTCCTCATTTTCCTTTGCATCATTATGCTTCCTTGACTTAGTTCCCTCCTGCTCTTCTTCATTGCTTCTATCCCTTCCTTCTGAAGGCTCTCTGTCATTTTCCATTGGTTTTTTTCCCCTGCTAGCCACAGCTTGCTTGTAGGAGGGAGTGGAGCTCCCTCCTTTGCGTCCTTCCATGGAGGACTACCTCTGTAACAGTTAGAAACCATGGTTTGTCTTCCTGCTTCATTCCCTCCTCTGAGAGTGCTCCAATTCCGAATGCCTATCCCTCAAAAAATCACATTCCATCAACATAGACCCCGCCAAGATTCATAGATTCGCTAGTGGGTTGCCAATGGCATTCAAAGATAGGATCTAGTTCAATGAGCCTAGATCATTGCAAGAGGCCATTAGCAAGCTAAAGCATTGCTATGAAAAATCGAAGCGCAAATCTGAGACTAAGCCAGATTGGGAAGGCAATCTTTCACTAGACACATTCATTTGAGTGTAAATGTTGATTTTTGATCTTATTTGTTTGCTTGCATTAGATGCATTAATTTGAGTGTAAATTTTGTTTTCCAATCTTATTTGATTGCTTGCATTAGATGCATCATTTTCAGTCTAGATGTTGATTTCTGATTTGATGTAATTGGATGTATGATGGTACATTAATTGTAAAGTGATTGGATTAACATTGTGCATTGATTTCAATGTAAGCACAAAAAATTATTGACAATGTACATTGATTTTTGTGTTATAGTAATTCAACCTATTAATATTGGAGAGACAGAGAGACAAGGTATCATGTTTACTACAATAGCTTGATCTAAAGATTTAAATGGTTTACAATTTAACCCGTCCTTTTCATACAATCGATATGAAAATATGACAATCAATATGAAAAGATGACAAAAGTAACAAGGGTGACAATAAGAATAGTAGAAGGAAATAGTTTGAGATTAATCATAATAAAGACTATTTGTAAAAGACTATTCTTATTATTCACATTTTCTGTCATTCAACACTATTACATTGTCACTTTACATTCAAAATTTTTATTTCATCATTAAAGTTATTAATAGTATTTATCATCTCAACAAATTGATGTAACTATGCATATTTTAAAATCAAAATGACAAATTAATCTAAGACATATTTAACATATTTAAAATGATTATATTAATATTAGATGAATTTACATATTATTGATCAAATTAATCATATGTTCATTAGATTTTATTTGGCCGCACACAACTGAAACCAACTTAGATCCATCTTAACTGTTGATCTATCAAGCGCCGAGAGGGATCAAATCTCTCGAGGTGCAAACCTTTCCTCAAGTTTTGCACTCAAAAAATTGGTTTGCACCTCGAGATATTTGATCTCTCTTGACACTTGATAGATCCAGAGTTAAGATGGATCTAGGCTGGTCTTTAATGTCATACTTGAAAATCCTTGGAATTTTAAGTTTTTTCGTAGTCATGATATTTTATCTTTAATGTCACTATTAAAAAATGTTGAAAATTTTCCTTGAAAAAAATAATGCTATGGTTAAAAACAATTATAAGTATTTCTTCTTTAATACCATCGCTGAAAATTGTTGGAATTATTGTGATATTTTTTCTTTAATGTTATGTTTGAAAATTGTTGGAGTTTTAAGGCTTTTTAGAGACATGATATTTTATCTTTAATGTCATGCCTGAAAAATCTTTGAAATTTTAAGGTTTTTCAGAGTCATGATATTTTATTTTTAATGTTATTATTAAAAAATGTTGAAAAATTAATATTTAATAGTTTGGATGGAAAAAAAATAAACCAATGGTAGTAATTGTACCATTCGCAATATTTGCGATATTGTACAATAATATTTACAAAATAGAACTTGATATTTGTGATATTCCACAAGGCCGGTTGGTAAAATGGGTGACGTTAATGTGGGTTGGTAAACTGGGTGATATTAATATTCCACCCAAACATTAGTTACGAGGGGTGGGGAGCAGGGGAGATTTTAGTTAAGGAAGTTGCAGTACATGAAACAAGTACGTATGTGATGTAACAGGGGGAGAGGTGGCAATTTAATAGATAACAAGTAAGTGAAACAATTAAATTAAAACTTTTCTCTATCCACCTCATTTTGGAATTTGCAATGCCCTCTTCTTCCATCCTTGCAACGAAGACCACTGTTTGTAACCCCACATAATTTAAATCCCTTATCCGTAGGGTTGTCACCGCTACGATATTCAATAGGAAGTAGTAATTTTAGATCACCCATGATTCACAACAACAAAGTGGCAAAAGATCAAGTTTGATAGAGCTTTTAGCATTGACACAAAGAAGTAAGATTGTTGGTGTTATGATGCATGTGTTGTACTTGATGGAAACCCACTTTCAGTAGAACAACTCATTTGTATATGGTAACTAGATGAATCTACGTAACTAAATGAATCTACAAGAGAGATATCAGATGTGACAGAATGCATGGAAGTTGTGTTTACAGATGTGACAAAATGTAGGGCAGTTCAAAGGAATCATTTCAGAAGTAATATGGAAAATTACAGTGTAACAGGTCTATTCAGAGGTAACAGGGCACTGGTACGGAAGAATTGGAAGATGGAACTGACGTCTATTGATCAGAATAAAGAAGGTAAAGGAAAAGGTTGATGTAAAGCAATTTAAGAAGTATACGCAGGTCCACTTAGTCAAACCAACGTATACACACCGGTCCATAGAACAAAAGGAGCATATATGTATACACACACTCCCACAGGAGGAAAAGCGTATACATGTTGGAAAATCAAGGTTTTGGTCCAAGGTATTGGTCCGAGGTATATGGCCCAAGGTATTTGATCCGAGGTATTGGTCCAAGATATTTGGTCCAAGGTATTGATCCTAAGTGGTTTTGGTGCAAGGTATTGAGAAAGGCTTAAAACTATATAAGGAGGAGAAGATTAAAGGGCTAAGTGCACAAGTATTAAATATCTTATGAAGTGTTAGATCAAATATGCGGGTTATGGGCTTCTGATGGTTTTCTTGATCTGAACTAAGGATGCATCTATGTGGTTGATGATGGATGAGATCTAATGATGGATCAAGATCATAATGACTTATCATTATGTGATCTGATAATGGATAGGCTAGATCTGATTTCTAACACACGTTTTATCCTTTATATATGATGATCTGGGTATGTCTGGAATCTAGAATTGCAGCGAAGTTATAAGTAAGTATTTGCAAATCTATATGCTGGTTAGATTTGGTGAAGGTGCGTATACACACTAGTTCGGCTCTTTCAAGTAGCGTATGCAAAAGAAAATCTTGATGTTCAAGGATGATTGATCTATCAGATCAATACTGCTATTTTGTTGTTGTATCACTGTTGTTTGTCAATGATGTCTTCTTAGATCTGAAAGTAGAACTCAATGTATAAGGAAATTGAGTCCGATTGATTGATTGATTGAGAAGGAAGGGTGATCCTTGTTGCTATCTATTTATAACTCTGTAGTATGACAGTAGATCTTCATAATGTCACTGATTGGTACAGTTTTTGGTTCAGAAGTTTTATGATTCAGTATCTTTAGAGATATACGCAGGTTGGGCTAAAGGAAGTAGCGTATATACATAGGTTGGATTCATTGAAGGAGCATATACATTCTGACACTTGCCTTTTTACAGTTAGTTTTGGTTGTTGATGCAATGATATGGGTTTAGATCTGTGTACTAGTTACACTGATCTGTCTGTTCCAGTTGTTTGGTTGAATTTGATTAAGTTTGAATGAATTGTTGATTCAGTTGTGTTAGAGGTTCAGTGATTGTATGATTCAGTATGTCAGAGGTTTCAGTGATTGTTTGATTCAGTACACTAGAGGTTTCAGTGATTTTTTGATTCAGTTATGTCAAATGTTCAGAGGTTTCAGTGATTGATTATTTTAGTTATATCAGAAAGTGATGATTGGGTTTCAGTTATATCAAATATTCATGATTGGGTTTTAGTGATTGGTTGATGCAGATATATTTGATGGTTGTATTGCAGTGGTGATTAATTTTGAGCTTCAATGTTGTTTAGTATGAAAATTTGATGAAACGAGGCCTTCAAATTGTGGTGATGTGTTCCAGGAGTATATAGTCTGGAAATTTATTAAACGTGGTCCCTGGAGGAAGAGAGAAGGTCGTAGCCTTCTGTAGGCCAGTGCCTACATACTGGTAAACATATCGGCCAGTACAAGAGCCAGGGGGTTGGAGCTCTCTTCTAGTAGCAGCTAGAAAATGAGTGAATGTTGGAACCTTCTATAGGTTGGCGCTTAGGTACCAGTAAATGAATCGGCTAGTACAATAGCTAGGGGGTTGTACCTCCCTGCCAGTAGAAGCTGGAGAATGCGAGAAGGTTGTAGCCCTTTGCAGGTGGGTGTCTACGTACTAGTATGAGTCTGCACCAGTACAAGATTGTAAATAGATTTTCTTATTATTAAAAGAAGACAAAGACGACAACAGCAAGTGGTTTTCACCCACATTGGGTTTCCACCTTAAATCTTGGTGTTCATGTGTGTTGCTTATGTGTGATGGTTTATTCTGTTATTAATGCACATGGTTAATATTTAATGTTTAATAAAGTACTGATGCACTGATTAAAGATCAATATATGATGAGTTAACTTAATCATAAGCTCATTGGATATACGTTGGTTGCCTTAAGAACAGTTGTGTGAACACGTGAGTTCCCTTCTCTGAAGTAGCGTATATAAATGTGATTATGGAAATGAAAAATTTATTGATTTGCAAATACTGGTTCACCCCCCCTATCATTATTATTTTCAACAATTGGTATCAGATCCGGTCATTTGGCAAAATCTTGATCGCTTGAAGGAGATCCGTAGAAACAATGGGAAAGAAGCTAAAGAACAAAGCACCTCAAAAGAAGAAGGCATCTCAAAGGAACTATGACAGTGGGAGAGGCGATTGGGGATTATGTGGAAGCAACTCTTCAGATTCAGAATCACCTCAGAATGAAGATGAACAAGCAAAAGAATTATCAGGTATGAATTTGTTTTCCTCTGATGAATAATGTTGAATTTTTTGTATGTCATAATTTTGGACATGTTGCAACAAGATGCAGAAGTAGAATTGTTCAAGCTAATAATAGTCACACATAAATATCATCATCTTCCATGTACTTTAAGGGATTTTGTTTTTCTTGCAATATGTTTGGTCACAAAGCCATTGACCGCTTTAAAAGGAATATGAAACGTATAAGATGTTATGCTTGTAACAAGTTTGGGAATATAGAAAAAGAATGTAGTAGAAAATTTCGGCCAACATACCAAAAGGAACAAACATCATCACTCTCCAAGGTATGGAAGAAGAAAGAATTACAGACCGAAAGATGTGGCATAGCTCAATATACAGACAAAACAAACTCAGAAATAACTAAAAGTATGAAATTTCAGTGTCCTAATTCTCATAAGTAGTTATCATGAAGACAAGTCGCATATATATGTGAGTTAGAAGCTGCACAATTGTGTATATGTTGGTTTGATGAAGAAGCAGTGGGACAGACTCAGAAAAATTATTTGATACAGTTCAGACAATTATCAATTATCTCTTCTGTCTTGATGATTGATGACCACAGTATGTGGATGTTATGTAGAAGTGCTCTTGATCCTCATAAGTTGTTTATGACTTAATGTACATCTGATTCATGATGATGCCTTGATATTTCTTACTAATATATGCAATGATCAGACTTGACAGTGAACAGGTGGCACAGGTTCAGGGGCAGAATATGTTATACTGCTAATAATGCATTGTTGGCATTATGTATTTGGAAACTAATGATTTTTATCAATCGTGATGATTATTAGATGGCTAAAGTGTTTAAATGATCCATCATGCTATGTTGTGGTTATGAGTTGCCTATGATGAAGTCTTAGATGATACTTGTATTACTTGGGGTTACATAGTTGTTATTCAGATTAGATTTATGGATGATTGTGGATGAATTTTTGATGATGCATACAATACATATATGTTATGAAACCAGCTCAAGAAAAGATAGAAAAGATATATCAACGCCTTAGAATTCAGCCTCTTCGAGGGGGCAACCTTCTTTACATTACATAAATGAACAATTATTCGATGATACAAAGCCTCCTTTCTATATATAGGAGTCTAAGGAGTTACAATATAACCTAGCCGACCTAACAATAATAATATAAAGCCACAAAAATAACAATAGAGGGATTCTATGGGGCCAGTAATAACAATATGGGGGCAATAGGGGCACAACAATATTAATAAGGGGTACAACTACCATAGTAATGGGGTAATCACTAGTATTATAGGGACTCAACATGCCCCTCTCCTTCAAAAAAAGTGTTGTCCTCAACGCTTGAGTAGTTCTGGATACTTCTGTATAAAATTCTCATCCTCCCATGTGGAATCTTCCGCAGATAAGTTCTTCCACCTGATAAGATACTCTGAAATTGATCGATTTCGTAGCTGTCGAGTTCTTGTTTCTGTGACTGCTTCTGGTTCCAATATAATTTTGCCTTCCTCATCAAGTTCTGGGAATATTGTTTGAACTGGTAGCTTATCACCTATAACCTTCTTTAAACATGAAACATGGAAAACTGGGTGCAATCGAGAAGCTGCAGGAAGCTCTAATTTGTATGTCATAGTACCAATCTTTTGGAATACCTTGTACGGACCATAATACTTTGGTGATAATTTATTATCCTTCTTAGCTTGCTTGAGGGGCATTTGCTTATATGGTTGTAGCCTTAAGAATACCCAATCACCTACATCAAAACTTATTTCACTGCGATGTTGATATGCCTGTTGTTTCATTCTATTTTGTGCCAACACGAGGTTATCCTTTAAGAGTTGGAGGACTTCTTGTTGATGTTCGATGTGATGTTCCAGTGCTTGAACCTTAGAATTTTCTCTTAAATATGATGTGATGAATGGTGGCTGATACCCATAAAGTACCATAAATGGGGTCATTTTTGTTGTTGTATGGAAGGAAGTGTTATACCACCATTCAGCCAGAGGCAACCATTTGAGCCATTGTGTCTATTTATCAGATACAAAGCAACGAAGATATCCTTCCACACATTTGTTTACTATCTCAGTTTGCCCATCAGATTGAGGATGATAAGATGAGCTATGAGCTAACTGAGTACCAAGACAAGAAATAATTCTGTCCAAAAATTTCCAGTGAAAATGGGATCTCTGTCACTTACAATAATCTTTGGGTTTCCATGTAGCTTTTGAATTGTTTCCATAAATGCAAGAAATTGTACTAGCTTTAAATGAATGTGATAAAGCACAAAAGTGTGCATACTTAGTAAGTCTATCAACTACCACCATGATGACACTCTTTCCCTTAGACTTGGGTAAACCTGTGATAAAATCCATTGAAACTTCCTCCCAACATTGGCTTGGAATGGATAAAGGTTGTAATAGACCCAGTGTCTTAATTGTTTAAACTTTATTTTGTTGTCAAACCAAACATTCCGTCACAGACTTTTGAATATTTGATTTAAGGCCATCCAAAAAAAATTCCTTCCTAACCATGTGGTAAGTTTTTTAAAATCCTAAGTGCCCTCCTAAGGGAAAAGTGTGCAATTCCATAAGAATCTTTTGTTTTAGCTAGGAATACTTACAGAGGTATAAGCGATCTTTATACCATAATGAATCATTTTTCCAGCTAAATGTATTAGACGTACTGGAATCTTGTTGTAACTTTCGAATAAGTGTCCAAACTTCTTCGTCATTCTTCCATTCCTCCCTTGCTTTGTTTATCTAATCTGGTTGGATAATAGAAATGGCGCACAACAATGCTTCCACATCCTCATCCTTTCTTGAGAGTGCATCTGCCACCACACTTCGCTTCCCTTTTTTGTAGATGATTTCAAAGTCATAACCCAACATCTTTGTGACCCACTTTTGTTGTTCTTCAGAGGATAATCTTTGTTCTAAAAAGTATTTAAAGCTATCATCATCCGTTTTTATCTTGAAGTATCTTTCCATTACGTAGGGCCGCCATTTCTTAAGTGCATGGAGTATTGCCAACATTTCCTTCTCATAAATAGCTTCGTGTAAAAACTTTCCCTTGATTGGACGACTTTCAAAAGCAATGGGTCTTTCATCTTGCATTAAAACAGCACCAATTCCATTTCCTGAAGCATCACATTCCACAATAAAGGTTTTTGTGAAGTTATTTGTAGCTAAGACCGATGCTTGGCACATTGCCTCTTTAAGATGTTCGAAGGCCTTTGTTGCTCCTAGAGTCCATGAAAATGCATCTTTCTTCAATAATGTTGTTAGAGGTGCTGCTATTCGCCCATAATCCTTAACAAACTTGCGATAATACCCTGTCAACCCGAGAAATCCTTGTAGATGCTTTATGGATGTGGGGATTTTCCATTCCTTAATGGCTTTAATTTTGCTACGCTCTATCTTAACTCCTTCATGAGATACAATATGACCCAGATATTCGACCTCTTGTACTCCAAAGAAACATTTGGATCTTTTTGCATATAATTGTTTCTCCTCCAATAGTTGTAGCACCCTGTCAACATGTTCAACATGATCCTTCCAAGACTTGCTGTAGATTAGTATATCATCAAAAAATACTAACACAAATTTTCTAAGGAATGGTTTGAAAATTGAATTCATCAACCTTGAAATGTTGAAGGTGCATTGGTAAGGCCAAAAGGCATGACCAAAAATTCATAATGACCCTCATGAGTTCTAAATGTTGTTTTCGGAATGTCTTCAATCTTCATTCTGATTTGATGATATCCTGAACGAAGATCCAACTGGGTGAAGTAAATTGATCCATGCAATTCATCTAGTAATTCATCAATGATAGGAATGGGAAACTTATCTTTAATAG
>APFE030062644.1:881-19361 GCA_000404065.3 Pinus taeda
TAAGGGCAAGAAAAGATGGCTAACTCTTTAAACAGTAAATGAAGTTTAAGCTGGTTGGAACAACAAAATTAGACTTCTTCCATTGGGCTCATGGAGTCATACACTTCTGCAGTAAATTATTAGCTACTCAATCATGGTAGCCAAGGCATATAATGTCTCAACACTCAGAACATTTCTCAAGAAGAACCTCAATTCAAGAAACATACACAGGAAGTCTGAGCACTAGGTGAATTCAGAGTGATTGCATATTTAGTGAACTGTAAAACAAGAAGAATAAAGACCAAACCACATATACTCTGAGCATTTGAAACACAAGATGAATCTTGGGAAGAAAAAGTACTGCTTCTATTACTGTCAAAGTCTTTTTACATAAGCCAACATGAAAGCTCTGTTTTTATCATAAATCTCCAACCTTTTTTACATTGCTGCTCCAGCTATATATAGAGTTCTTCTTCTAACTAATGAGATTCCTCCTCCAGCATGAGGGGAATTCGAATTCCTCCTTATTTGACACCTATTGACACTTAAACTAACTATTTAATACAAAAGACAACTAACTAGGAGTCCTAGAGACCTAAAACAATTAGGAGTCTAACTCCTCATTATGATCAAAACAACCTTATCTAAAAATTTAACACATTATTTGACACCTAAAACTCCATGATGTCGAACTTGATGAAGCCTCCCACGTGGTCACCCAACTGCTGATGACAAACCCTAGAAATTAGGGAAAATGTTTCCCTGTTTTTTAGGTTTAGATCCTTGAAAATTGCAGAGCCTTTATCTCTTTATCTATGACACCTTTTACGAAACTGAAGGAGGTTTTTGTATCCCATGTTTTCTAGAACAAAAACCTCTCCTGGTTTTTTAAAAAGTTCCTCCAGCTGTTCAGAATCTGTCCTTGAAAAACACGTGGCAAACAGGAAAAAATCCGTTTTCTGAAAGTAGGGTCTCAATGAAAGCTTAGTATCTCCCAACTTAAAAAACTTATGAAGAAATTGAGATAGTTTATTGTAGTAGGAGAGTTGATGAAGATAAACCTCCTTCAGAATTCCAAAATACTCTTTCATGTGACCAGAAACGGATTTTGAAAAACAGGTGTAAAACCAGTAGACAAAGCTTGACTTTCAGCAGTTTCGTAGCGCAAGTTTAACCATAACTTCCTCCTACCTCAGAACGAATTTGAAGAAACGGAAAGAGGTTTTTGTAGATTTGTATGTTAGGAATAAAATCCTCTTTCAGTTTTCAAAATTAAATTTTCAGCTGCTCAGAAACCCTTCTGGAAATTTACTAGTAAACGCAGAAAACAGAGTTTTTTCTGCTAAAACAGGCTGCTACAGGGGTTTCGCAGCGCGCTGCGACACTGCTGTGTAATTTCAAAAATAAAAATTTTACATTTGTAGCCGGCTCCACAATAAAGTCTTCAGGCAAATTCCTTGTGATGCTTCTCCATATCCTTGTCTACAAATATTTTTGAGCCATTCAAACGTGAGGATTTATATTTAGGACAATACCAAGTATTGGAGATCTATCAAACAAATGAAGCAACATCTAGAAACCTAAGTCTCCTTGAGCACTGATTTTCAAGACAGTAGAAGCATAATCACACCAATCATCGGTAGTTGCAACATTTTGCAAAGTTTTACTAAATCTGGCTTTATTCTGTTATGAAGACTTTGTTCTACCACATGTAAAGCATTTCCATCCTCAGTTTCTGTATTTCCGCTAATAAAACCTTCAGGATTTGCGCTGTCATAGGCAGCACCAGAACCACTCAACTCTTGACCATGTGAGGTGGGAGATGATAAGAAACCATGAGGTAAATAAAAACCATGTTCCTTGATTATGAAAGCATCTTCTGCTGCTTATAATGAACGTTTATATCCTCCATCAGGTGTTTCCCTGTATGATTTACCATTGATGGTCTCACAATCAGACCCTGCAACTTCAGTATCAGCATCACAGGAACCAGAGGACGGACTAGGATGTTTCCCATAGATCATATTTGTGATTGATTTCTTAAACATGGGATGGGAAAACTTTCCACAATCATCTTTTATAGATTCATTGGATTTTTGTTTGGCACCATCTGCATTCAAGTGAATGTTGTTTTCAGTTATTTCCTTTTCACTAGCCAATGACTTTTTTGCATCCTTAAGCCAGGAGGGTATTGAGATTGGATCAAGTGTTCCACATACACGTCTTTCAAAATTCCCGTTCATAATACAAAACTGCCTGTCTGTGTTAAAATCATCACCTACAGCAGTTTCGTAGCGTGCTACGAAACTGCTGTGTAATCACCAAAACACAGTTTTAATGCCAATTCAACTCTCTTGATATTTCCTTTGGAATCTTTTCAGTGATAACACACCTTATATCTTATGTTCTTGTGTGTGATTGTCTTCTGCTCTATTTACTGTTCCTAGTTTCTGTTTATATGATTCTGATGCACAGATTAATGATCAACATCTGTAGAATATATTAAATTATAAGTCTGCATGGTATACGTGAGTTTCCTTATATGTAGTTTTCTCTAATTGAAGTAGCGTATATGTTCTGGGTTTGAAAAATAAAATAATTGACTAGATAATATTGATTCACCCCCCCCCCTCTCAGTATTATTTCCAACACAATTGCCTACACCCCTTGGTGGCTGACGATTCCACATAAAATTCTGTCTAATATTCCTAAATTTAATGGAAATCTGGGTGAAGGCCCGTCGAATCATATGATGACCTTTCATCTGTGGTGTTCATCCAACACTCTCAATGATGATTCGATCAGGCTTCACCTTTTTCAGTGGACGTTAACTGGTCTAGTGGCGAAATGGTATATCGAATTGCCTAGAGCTTCGTTTGATAACTTCAGTACCCTAGCCAAAACCCTTTTAACCCATTTTCAGTTACCCATAAGGTACGAAACAGGAACAAAGCTGCTTACCAATTTCAAACAAACGATGCTACTCACATATCCGATCATATTCATGAGTGGCGAAGTCGTCGTAGAATGGTAAAAACATATGTTCCTGATCAGCTATTGGCTGAGTGGTTTATTAAGTCATTGTTACCTTCTATTACGAAAGATGTGGCAAAAGGAGGAGTCGTCACTGAAGAGCAAGTTATTGCTCGTGCACAATATCTAGACTTGATCTATACTCAGTTTGGCACGCTCTACGTTAAAATCCCTGATGCTCCTAAGCTGGAATTTTCCATTCCTCCCCCTCCTAAATCAAACAAAGACTCTCATGCCAGAGATGGTGTGATAGGTACAACAAGCACTAAAACCGTAAAGGCTACGTCGAAAAATGCACATACGGTTTCAAGTCAAAATGCAAATGAAGAACTTCTAGCCTCGGAAGTAAATGTCGTGTCGACAGACAAAGGCAAAGAACCCAAGAAACTAGGAGGCAAGAAGAAAAAGAGAGGGAAAAACAAGAAACAGGAGGAGTCGTCTCCTGAAAAATCTTTTGCAAACCCTTCTGGGGATAAGAAACCAAGTCATCCATGCCTAAAATGTGATGAGGATCACTGGACCAGGGAGTGTCCTTATAAACCTAAGCTTTAAAAATTCTTTAAGAATTCAAAAACCTCAACAGTATTGACTGATCCGTTTCCAAACCTAGGAGCAAATTTGGTTGCTAATGACAATGCTTCCCTGTCCCAAGTGCCAGTGATGTCTGTTTCAAAGAAGAAGAATGATGCTTTGATATTGACAAGGAATAAATATTACGGGAATCCATAGATGTCGAACAACAAGGATAATGATCAACCTATTAGTTCGACAACAACTTTGACTGAAGTTGTGCCACCCATCATTCCTGAATTAACGATAAAACCACCAAAGGGAGTAGTACACAAATCGATGTTTAATCCTCATGCCAGAGCAGCAAAACACTATAATATAGTGGAAGATTTATCCCAATCGCCCTCTGCGATGTCGACACTTGAGGTATTGCAAAATTTCCCCTCCGAAAAGCAGGCTTTATTATCAGCAATAGGTGGGATTGACCCAATGGATTCCAATCTTGTGTCCTTTAACCACAAAGGATATGACCCTGAGTTACCAGCTCAATTAGCTTTCCTTATTCATGTGGAAGCCCTCAACAAAACTGTTCATAGGACAATTATTGATGAGGGGGCATCCACATGTATTATGTCAATGAGTTGCTGGAAAAATTTAGGGTCTCCAACCTTGTCGCGATCGTCGACGACATTAAAAGCATTGGATGGATGAATATACATCCCATATGGGATATTAAGTAACTTGCAAGTCAAATTGGGGGGCAAAACAGTAGAAATTGATGTTGAGGTTATCGACAGAAACCTCGATTACAACATCCTACTAGGAAGACCTTGGATATATGCCATGGCTACTGTTGTCTTGACCTACTTTTGGAAGATTGCATTTCCTTTCCAAGGAGGAATTACAATCATCGACCAAAAAATATTTCTCCCCAACCATTCATAAGTTACGGGAAGCATTCCAATGATCCATGGAAGCCCTAATTCACTTCAAAATATTGGAGTAGGCCTACTAAAAGACCCCACATTAATGGGAACTTTTACCCTACCACCTCCAACCAATTTGGCAGAACTGGTTAAGGTGGGAACCTGCAATATGATATCTTCTCCTCAAAAGATGTCAGAAAATGATATTAATATGGATCATCTGTAGGTATTGCCTCTAAGCCCACTAGAAATATTATAGCAATCAATGTTTTCAGCATGGGAAGCAAACCCCGTATCAACGCTCATCAAGTGTTTGGATAGATAGGTCTAAGGATATGGCACCCCTTTGGATCCTTGGTTGCATGTACACTCTACAGACAAAGGAATTGTTCAATCAATGATGATTGATGGGGCACCATGGGAAGATTACCACCATCATTCCCATCTTCTAAATTGGAAATAAGATAGTTCTAGTGACCTAGATCATCCCTCAGTTTTTGACTTTCTGTCAAATACTGTAAATATAGTGGATTCCGAGTGAAACCTATCCAATATTGAAGAGACTATCGCCATAAATATCTTGACCAAAATAGATATTGTAGAGAATATTCACATCGGCAAATCTTGTTCTTCTTCAGAACTGGAAGTATATAGCGCTCTCTTTCGCGATTTTAGAGATGCCTTTGCTTGGTCATATGATGAAATGCCAGGCATTGACTCGAGCATAGTTGAACATGAAATTAAGTTGTATCCAAATGTCAAACTGATACGACAACGACTATGGCAGGTGCACCCCAAGAAGGTCGTTGCCATCAAGGTGGAAGTTGAAAAACTCCTCCATGCTAGTTTTATTTACCCAGTTCCTCTGACCGATTGGGTATCAAATATCGTTCTTGTGATGAAGAAACAAGGAACGATTAGAGTGTGTGTCGATTATAGGGATGTAAATCAAGCTTGTCCGAAAGACAACTACCCTATGCCCTTCATAGACTAGATAATTGACGAATGCGCCATATGTGAAATATTTTCATTTATGGATGGATTTTCTGGGTATAATCAAATAAATATCCACCCACAAGACCAGTGAAAGACTACATTTATTTGTCCGTGGGACACATTCACATATCGCAAGCTACCCTTTGGTTTAAAGAACACAGGCACAACATTTTAGAGAGCAATGAACTATGCTTTCCAGGACATCAAGAACATCATTCAACCATATCTCGATGATCTTCCAGCACATTCGCGAAAGCAGACCAATCATCTGCAGCATTTGAGAGCGATATTTCAACGTTGTTGACACTACAAGATACGATTCAACCCGCAAAAATGCGTATTTTGTGTCAGTTTTGGTCATTTAATTGGATTTGTGGTCTCAAAAGACGGGATTCATCTCGACCCATGTAAGGTTCAGGAAATCATTGATTTGCCTCCACCTTCAAATTTGCTTCAGATTCAGAAACTCTAAGGGAAAGCGAACTTTTTGAGGAGGTTCATTCCAGATTACGTTGAACTTGCTAAAGGTTATACTCATCTATTGAAAAGATAAGTACCCTTCATTTGGGATCAGGTCGCGCAAGCTTCCTTTGATACTTTAAAGCAATCTCTAATAAAAGTGTCATTAATGTATGCTCTTGATTATCAAAAAGACTTTAACCTATATCTCGCTATAGCAGATACGACCATAGCAATGGTTTTAGTTCAAGAAGATAATGGAATTGAACATCCTATATATTATTTAAGCTAAAACTTAAATGATACAGAAATGAAATACTCCTACGTTGAAAAGCTAGTCCTAGCAGTTGTTCAAGCGATACAAAGATTTCGACACTACGTCCTCTTCAGAAAAACTACCATTTTATCGGATTACAACCCCATGACTTATATATTGTCGCGACAGTTGCTAGGGGGAAAATATTCAAAATGGATAGCAATTTTACAAGAATTTTCTTTGGAATTTAAAAAATCCAAATCAAAGAAAGCCCTGGTTTTCGCAGAGTTACTATGTGATCTCCCATCGTCGTCCAACGATGCAACATCCAAAGAAGCAATCATGAATGAAAATTTGTTTCTTATATCTTCAAGCAATCCGTGGTATGGAGATACAATAATCTATCTCCAAACCCAAGCATATAGGTCAAATACCTCACGCTCTGAACAACGACGGATTTGATACCAAGAAAAAGACTACGTGATCGTCGGTGATACACTTTACCGTCATGGGGGGCATCAATCTGGTTATCCTACGACGTAGAAAATTTTATGAGCAGGATACTTTTGGCCAACAATTTTCAAAGATTGCATAACCGCAGTCAGAAGTTGCCATGCTTGTCAAATCTTTGATAGCAAAACCAGGAGACCACCCGCACCTTTTTAACCATTAGTTGTTGTTGGTCCATTCCCCAAATGGGGCATAGATTTCATGACATGTAACCCCACCTCGGTTAGGGGGAATGGATATATCATAGTCGCAGTAGACTATTTTACCAAATGGGCCGAGGTGATGCCTACATTAAACAACAATGGCGAGAGGGATGCTCTTTTCTTTTTCAATCACGTAGTCTCCAGATTTGGTGTTCCACAGGCCATAGTCATAGATCATGGATCACATTTTCACAATCACATGATGGTTGAGTTGGCTGCCAAATTAGGACTATCACATGACAACTCTACTCCGTATTATCCGCAAGCTAATGGACAAGTTGAGGCAATCAACAAGGTCCTGAAGTGCATGTTGTAAAGGATGATTGGAGTCCATAAACGGAGTTGGCACCTAATCTTGTACTCGGCTATATGGGAATATTGGACATTAGTGAGGAATGCAACTGGGTTTACACCTTTTCAACTAGTGTACAGCTTGGAAACAATCTTACCAGTTCAGTGTGAAATCTCGTCCCTCAAACTCGCAATTGACCTTCTCCCTGGAACTTCAGAAGAAGAGCCTCATTTCTTGGAACTAATCCAATTGGATGAAACCCTTCGTGATGCAGCTTCGGCTAATGAAGCCCATAAGAAACGAGTTAAAGCACAGTGCGACAAAAATGTCAAACTTCGTGTCTTCTTAGAAGGCGATCTGGTCTTACTTTATGACAAGGAGTCCAATAAGTTGGGAGCAGGGAAGTTCAAATCTTTAGGGAAGCGCAACCCCACAATGAGTTGTACCTCAAGCGTTACTATGCTTAATTCCGCATAGTAATCCCTATGCTTTTGTTACATTTTTTGTTTTCGCGAAGGGTAACTATTTCGATTAGGTAGTCCACTTTTTTCATTTGTTGCAGATGTCAAACCTATTGGAATCATTTGTTGGATATGCCGATGGAGCGAGTCGTAGTTCACAGAACCTATCTTCTGCAGCATAGGCCATCTTCGATCCCAGCGGCGGGTTAGTTAGTTTCAAAGGGGTATGTATTGGTCAGTCGACAAACAATATCATTGAATACAACGCGTTGATAAAACTCTTCTCTGATGCCATCGCACATGGCATATGCTGACTTGTCGTCAAGCTAGACTCACAACTCATCATTCTACAACTCACTGGTATCTACTCTGTACGGAATCCAACTATCTATCGCATGTTCCTAAGGGTCAGAATTTTGGAAAGACAGTTCAATTTCATTCAATATCAACATATTTCTAGAAATTTAAACACATTAACAGACTCATTGGAAAATTATGTGTTAGATAGACATTTGAGACATTTATAAAAAGAAGCATCACATCAATATTTGCAACAGGATCATGTAACTTAATCGAAATAAAGCTCCGAAAATCAAAAAAATATATATAATTGTTTATGGTTTACACATAATGTTCTGTAACCAAGAAAAAATTGGTCAAATGACCCATAACTCGAAATGCTAGGGGGCACCCTAGTCTAATGATGTTGGTGATAACAAGTCATCGCCTGTGCAATCATGCATAAAATCCTATTCCATCGACTCGCCACGCCAGTAGTATGCGGCTACAACCGCAGAGGCAGGTCATCGGTCATCACGTCCGAGATACCAAGGGTGAGACGCTAGACCTGGTCCTATAGTGCTAAAAGAGTCTCGGCCACATCAAGGTTGTAGAGGATGGCCCTCCCCACAGCCTCTCCTGCCAGAGCGGCAGCTGATTCTCTCCGGTATACTGCTGGTCGAACTAGTCTGATGTCTACATGAGCACATGAGTTTCGATTAAGTCTTGATCAAAGAAAGCATAAGAACATTATAAAAGTAATAAATAGAGACATGGTCAGAGAATTTACCCATATCACCCCACTGCTCGCCACCCGGTAGCACTAAATCCGGGTCATCCCAAAAATCCATGCCAGCATATGGAAACTTGGCATAAACCATCTCCTGATGATCGACCCACTCGAAGAAAGTATCAGAGAAAGAAATATAAGGCTGGCCAACATGTTGGGACATGAGTTCAACCCATCTTTGCATCTGTGGCTCTATCGATGGAGGTAAGCCAAGTGAGATGTACTACAGCTGCATCAGTGGGATCTTCTCTAAAGTGAAAGCAGTAAAATAGAACCATAGCTGAAATTCTTGGATCTTCCACCTTTCACTTTTGTTAGTTGTTCTTTCATCACAGAGAGTACTGCATCACACGAGTTGAACACCTTCGGTTCAAGGCATTCCAAAGCATACTGCATGTAAGACCTGTTAGCTGTGTGGAGAACTGCACTACTAGCCAGTCTAGCAAAAGTTAATAGAATGGTCCTCAAGGGCCCGCCAGTGACATCTCAGATATTGATCTTGTCGTTCATACTTGGCTGAGATCCCTCTCTGCAGTGCCAGTGAATATACTCTCTCACAGACTCATCCCCATGGGCAGGGCCCAATAATGAGAGAGGGGTGCCATGCCTCGATAAATCGGTCAAAAAATAGATGTCCATGACAGTCAAAGGGATAGACTTGCCCCTGATCTGGAACACCTAGTTAGTAGGATCCCAAGCATCGAGGAAATGTTTCAACAAGTTGATTTGTTGGCTCATGCTAGAGATGCGAAAAAACTTCAGTAGGCCACAGTTCCACAATGCAGTTACCATACCCAGATCATGTAAAGCAACCATGTCTTCTTCTTCATGCTCACATTCTCGCCATGTAACAACCATTTTTCTCCGATGAATCTCTGAAAAAAAAACAAGAGAAGGGTCAGGATCTTGATTTGGCAAAAACAAGAAAAAAAATCCAAGAGAAAGTTGTGCAAAAAAGTTTCCTCCTTGCACCCATCGCACCCCAGTAGTGTGCTGGGAGCAATGCATACTGACTGACCAGTGACAAGGCCAATATGCATCCCACCTTTTGATTTAGAAAGGGTGAAATGGAGCTAGGGCGAACTGTTCAAACCCCAGAGGCTCAGCAAAGCAGGAAAACATGCTTAGAATTCAGAAAGGAAAGAATGTAAAAGAAGAGCACAAGTTTAGCTCCTACCTAGTCCAGACAGCACCAAGAATCATCCACAGAATCTCCCAGAATCAGCTAGTGAAAATCAAGGGTAAAAAGCACCTCCAGAACTCCAACAAACCATATTCAGATGAAATGGTAAAATGAGAGGTAAAAGTCACTTTTAAATTACCATTCATGTAATTCAAGTAAAGTATTAATGTTCTTAACTCATTTATCAATCATATGTTTTCATTTCTAATCGGTTTGATGAAGCAATTGAACAGGTAGTATGACCTTTGAAAGAACAAAGTGCTAACAATAAATCAAATTATCAATGACCATTGTCACGAGCAGTTTTTTTGCGGAGTTCAAGCTCGTTAAAAATTAAACATAAGAAATGAGCAAATGTTTCCCCCAGAGTTTAAGCTCATTAAAAAATGAACCGATCTCCAGTAAATAACCATAGTGAATGCATTATCATCATCTTTTGGGCCTTGGTCGTATTCTCATCATCACCGCGACTCTGTTTTAGCCAATCATACACCTCCATTTGATTGTTTACTCTTTTGAGGAACATCTGTGAAGAGTGATTCTATTAGCCATCCTTGTGACATTGTCATGACTGGAAAATTCCAAACCTTACTTGGAATCAACTGCTACCGAAACCATCAATCGTTCCTAAAAAAAACGAGTCTCCTTTAAGCTCTTTTCAACTGACTCGTAAAATATGAAAAGATTGTCGAGTGATTAGCCTCTCCAGCTCGTTAAAGTCATCAGAAGTGCTATCCCTCCCCTAGATTTTAATCTTTTTGGACCTAAGGGATTATTACACAAAATATCGACCACTTGTCTTATTCAGCTCATTAAAAGTATCGAAAATTCATCCCTTTCATATTATTTTACGCTTTTTTAGACTTAAGGGATTATATGACGAAAAAGAATCATTGAAGTTTCCTTTCCATATCTTTTTCAGACTCTCTAAAAATGAAAAAGGACCGAGTTATCATTGTTGTTAAACTCATTAAAACCAATAGTGACAAACTTGTCCAAATGGACGAGAACGAGTTTCACTGTCGCTAGGCTCGTCAAAACATAGTGACAGGTTCGCCCAAAGGGTGGATTATAGAACAAGCATAAGTTATCCTCCTCAAGCTTGACAAAAATAAAGAGGTACTCATCATCAATGACTGGGGAAAATTGGGAAGAAAACTTGAAAACACTTTATTGGTAGCAAGTCACTCTTGAACATGACACTTTCACTCTGTCCGAGTCGGCTTGGGTTATTCTGTTCACCGATCATATTACCATTGGTCTGTCACACCATCCATATTTTGGGTTAACGCTACTAATCCATTGTCAAGTGTTGCCAGTATGTTCAAGAGAAGTTGCTCAGAGAATTCACGTGTGCCTTATCCACTACAATACATTCACGCTCCATTCTTTCATGACCACCACCCTGAACCTTGTATCATCAGATCGTTTTCACCTCCAAAATCATTTGCTTCATTCCGTGTTGTAGATGTGAGATTCATTAAGGCCCTCCTATGACGGGTCACTTCTTGTCGACATCAGCTCATCATCCAAGAAGTCAACCTAGGAACAACCCTTTTGAGTACTTTGAAGCTTGCATGCCTCAATGGCAAGTTTCTCACTTTCGGCGATAGGTTTACATCAATGGCCTTCGACTAAGAGATTTTGCGTGGTGTTCGATGCCAATTCCCTTTTTCACACCACGCAAATTGTATTGTAGTACCTTGAGGATCATTGTAATTATTGGTGATCCCTCTCGTGCCTGTTAACAGATTACATCATTGGATGGTAATCAAGCGATGTCTTCCCATGTTCGACTCCAGAACATCTTTCACATGGATCAACTTGTACTCCCAGTGAAGATTGAACGAGTTTTGAAGACCCTGGATCTAGTTTCATCCATCTGGGCTGCGATATATTTAGGAATATAAAGACATAAAATGTACATCATTGAGGAACACATGAGCATCCAAATCAAAGGATGATGACTCCATCCGAATCATCAGTCTGCCACACAGACGGTTGTCTGTCCTATGTACATGAAAATGAATTTATAAAGCTAAGCATGGGAATGCCCGCCTCAGCTAGATCATGAAAAATATTATGAAGATAATGTATGTATTGTATGTTATCACAGGTCGCCTCCCAGCTCGAAAAAACTTCGACTCCTCATGATAAAGCATTTCACCCGACATCAAAAGATTAATGACCTCATTCTTTAGGGGGAAACTGTTATAGAAATTTTTTGGCACTGCAACCCCAAGCATAAATGTCCATAAACTAAGGGATCCTAAGTCCCTAAAAGTTTTGCTTCACTACCTAAAGGAACAAGGTCAGTTGATTACATCATCTCCCAGAAGTTCTCCACAAAAAACTGCTCAGAACTGGTCAAAATTAGACCATACAGAATGCCCAGTGCAAAGGGTATGATGCATACTACCTTCCCAGTGTAAAAGGTGCGATGCATACTAGATGGCCCCGATGTAGGGTGCGATGGGTGAGAATAGACAAATGGCAGAGACAGTTTGCGAGGTGGAGGATCATAGAATCTTCCAGAAACATCCCCTCTGACACTTGCCTCTCTGATTTTTCCCAGGGATGAGTAAGAGATCATCAATCTCCAAGTGGAATAAAGAACTCTCAGAGAGAGGACACTAATCAAAATCCCAGAAGCTGACTCACCCCCCTACAATCATTTATATATGGATTGCTCATCACAGAGATCCAGAGGCTGGAATTTTATATCTTGTAGAGAAGTGCTGTTGGTTTTCTTGTGTAACATTATAGTGTTGGGTGATCTAAGCTTTACTTGTGGTGAAAAAGGGCTTTCTCACTGGAGGATGATGCTAGGTCAGAACAATTGGTTGTAATCCTCTTACTATTCTTGATATTAATAAAGCTATTCAAGTTTTCCTCCACATTCTTGTATGTCTGATTATATATGCATTTTTTTGGTCAATACATATCTGGTCCTGTGTTGTTTATGACTATATATCTCTGCTCTTTGATAGTATTATGTTGCTTTGATTCCACAGGTGCTCTTTGAAGTTGGGCAGATGACGAAGAAGTGGCAAAGACCTATCAGGAAGGAGAGGAACCAGGCAAGGAACCAAGTGCAAGACTAAGGTTGGTGTCCTTTGTTTTGCTCTTATCTATTTTTCATAAAGGAAAGCGAAAGTAGTTTTAACTTGTTTGTTTCTAAGACAGCTACCAGTCTTAGTGGGAATAGCAGCTCCTAGTGGACATTATTCCCAGTAACAAAATGGCGACTCCATGTGAATTGTACTTTAGTACCTTGAGGGTCATTGTCATTATTGGTGATTCCTCTCACTCCTGTTAACAACTTACATCATTGGCTGGTAATCAGGTGATGTCTTTCCATGTTCGACTCCAGAACATCTTTCACATGGATTGACTTGTACTCCGAGTGAAGATTGAACAAGTTTTGAAGACCACAGATCTAGTTTCATCCATCCGAGTTGCGATATATTCAGGAATATAAAGAGATCAAATGTTCATCATTGCCAAATAGATGCTCATCCAAATCAAAGGATGATGACTCCGTCCGACTCATCAGTCTTCCACACAAATGGTTTTCTGTCCTATGTACATGAAAATGAATTTATAAAGCTGAGTGTTGAGTCCTAAACCTGCACTTCCCTATATACCCTTTCAGCCTTCTTTTTCCATTTACTTCATCCACCAAGCTGTCAAATCATTGCATATTAGTCTAAAGAGAGCTTATGAAATGGTTTCCTAACTATGTTTATGACTGTTGTTTGATTTAGATTTTTGTTCAAACAGCTGCGGAAACTTGTCACTTTCTGCAGCCAGCCCAAGTTTTCGCAGCCATTTTGTTAAAGGCTATGTTACAGGTGTCCAATGGAGAAACTGGCCACATGGGAAAGCTACAAGTGATGTGTACATGGAGTGTGTCCCCTCAGTTCAGCGAAATCACTCATAAACGGTCATGGTCAACGACGGTCAAAGGAAGGGCCAAATGAGAAGTTTTGCGGTGGCATGGCTCTGTTTTTCCCATGTGAAGGTTTGCATGGCACGATCCTTAGTTTCCGGAGGTATTGGCACAACTGTAGATGAACCCGTGAACTAAATCAAGCAGCCACCACTCCATGGATTCAACTGTCATAATGACCATAACACTAGATCTCAGGCCGTGGAGATCTACGTGTCTCTTGGCAGCATAAAATCTAGGAATTAGTTGCAGCATTTTCACTTATAAATAACACATTGATATACGCTGGATAGCTATTTTTGGAGATGTAATTTTGACTGTTGTTATCAGCCCACTATACTGCACTTTACTTTTTTTTATTACTGCACTTTAATATATGAGAAGACAACATTCCTGAATTCGATTTGTGACTAAGTAATTTGCTGGCCGAGGTTACAGAGGGCCCTTGTACAACAAAGCTTTGTATAGTTTCTTACTTGCTTCCATTTACTACTTTTTATAATCATTGCTTGTATATATATTGCGTTGTTCTGATGTTCATTGTTGTCCATATTTCCTATATGTTTTTTTCATAACTGTTAGCTGATCAGTTCTTCTTTTACAGGTTTTTGTAGGCAGCTCAGGAAAATTTACATATTTTTGATAACTACTGACATGAGATCACCTTGTCCTTTCTGTTGATTTTCATTCACTAAGTCTAATTCCAGCATTGTCATTTCTTTCAAGTTTTGTTTTTCTTATTTCCTTTTCTGCCACTTAGACATCATATTACTTACCTGTTTATGATTTCCTTTCTATAGCCAAGCAACTCAATTAGTAAGGAATCAAGATATTACTTGTTGTAGTATGATTTAGTTTTCTTTCCTGCGAGTTAGAGATTGAATTACTTATGTCATTTTCAAGAGTTGAAATATGAATTAGTAAAATCTTAGTTTCCTTTTATGCAATTTAATTTCCTGCAATTTAGATATCATGTTACTCAGCTTGTTTATGATTACTTCCTATAGTCGGAGTAAGTCGAAAGGTGAAGGGTCAGAATATGGGTTGAGGTAGTGTGATTTAGTTTGCTTTGCTTTCAGTCTTTGAGTTGCTTTAAGTTCAGTTTTTATTTTCTTTTTCATACAGCAGTAAGGATACTGGGCTGTTGTCACTAATTCATTGTTTTGGTACATTTACTTCCTTTTGAGAATTGATTTCATTACAGTCAGTTTGGAAACCTTCTTTTTGAGAACTTTTAAGTTTGGAAAATCATTGTAGAAATCATCATTACCATCCATACTTAACTTTCAATTTCGCCATCTCACACTAGGGAATCCACAGAAGATAAACCCAAAAAAAAACTAAAAGAAACTCAAAAACGACAAAAGACTAAGAAAATGGTTATCTTGCACATACAATGCACTTCACTTCATTAGTTTACAAATCTCGGATTGACATTTTAAATAGCGATTTAGGACATACTAAATTGACCAAACATTTTGGCACCGTTGCCGGGGAAGTGAAACTAGGTAGCCAATTTCTTAAAAAAAAAAAAAAAAAATTTCAAGGAAAACTGATAACCTCTCAGAGTATGCTCTCCTCTTGCACTTAGTGTGATCTGGAGGATCAGAAAAGAGAAAGTTATTGGTTTAATAGTTTCTTTAGTATACTCTCTTCTTGCACCTAAAGTGACCTGAAAGATCAGAAAGAGAATTATTAGCCCGACTTGAAGAAAAATAAAAAAATGACATGCATAGAGCAAGAGATTCTAGGGGAAGGTTTTTAGCTAGAGCCAAGAGTTCGATTTTCACAACTCCATCTACTTCAAGGAATAGACAAGAGACACCTCCATCATCTCCAACTCATAATCCTAGCCTTGGGATTCCTGGAGTTCAAGAGGCAGTAGTTGCATTAGGAGACTCTCCCACACCATCCATTGAATCTAAATTAGGAAAAGATCATTTCTTTCCTTCTACAACGAGACACATTGTAATTGAAGAAGTAGAATCACCTGAGGAAGAAGAGGGAGAAATTTCTCCTCATTCGCCATTAGTAGAGGAAACAGAGGACTCTGAAATCTCTGAAGAAGCTATCATGACAGAGGAGGTAGTTAACGGATTTGGTAGAGGTAGAGGTAGAGGAGGGGGAGGAGGAAACAATGGAGGAGGTAGAGGTAACAATGGGGGAAATAGGGATGGAGATAACTCATTCGGATTTCCTATAGTCGATGAGGATTCTCGAGAAACAATGAAAAATATTTCACCATCTGTCCTCCCAAACTTTCAACGGTTAAGAAATGAGGATCCTGAAACATTTCTATTTGAGTTTGAATCCGTGTGTCAAACTTATGATTATCTAGAATACTCTCAAAAACTCAAACTGTTTCCTTCAACATTGAAAGGAGCTGCTTTGAAATGGTTCATCGGATTACTCTCCCAATCCATTAGGACTTGGAATGATATGAAAAAAACATTTTTGGATAAATAACTGGACTATTGCATGCCCACCAATCATAAGGACAAGGTATTCAAAATGGTACAAAAAGAAGATGAAAACTTGGAGGATCTACTTGAAAGATTTCAGTATAACCTCAAAAGAGCAAAAATGAGTAACCTCGATGAAGAAACCTTGAAAGCCCTTCTATTAAAAACCATTAGAGATGAATGGATAGATATTTTGAACATGATGGGAAAAGGAGATATATCTCAACTTCCACTTCGTGATATAGCAGAGCTATGTGTCCATCTCTCAAGGGGAAAATCTAAAACTAGAAAAGGGCCTAGAGATCCTTCTCTCATCAGAGCAAACAAATCTGCAACTGGATCAGTAAGTAGGGCTGAGATTGGCAATATGCATGATGAATTCAAAACTGATATCTTAGGGACTCTTAGTGAGCAACTAGATACTCTTAAGATACACAATAAGCAAAAAGCAAAAGCTGAAGCTTTGGCCATGTTTTGCCCAAAATGTAGAAAGAAACATGCTCTAAGGGAATGTCCCTTGGATGCAAAAGTTGTAGAAACATGTGTGATTTGTTCAGAGAATCATGAGACCAAGGATTTTCCTTCAATTCCTGGGCTCAAAGCTGTCTTTCAAGAAGATCCAAATACAATTGAGTCTCTCTATTTTGTTGAAAGGAGACCTTGGCAGGGGAAACAAAACCAAGGGTTTAACAACTCTATGAACTTTCAAACCCCACCAAAATTGGAATCCTTGGCAACAACCTTGGTCCCAACCTCAAAATCCTTTTCAATCATGGGTACAAGGCATGCAAAATCCGTATGGGAGATTTTCTCAATTTTATCAATATCCTCCATCTTTTCAAAACCAACAAGCTCCACAACTTCCAAATCAAAATCCACAACTATCATTGCCATTTCCACAACAACAACAACCTTCTCAACAGAATCCAAATTCTTAGCTCTTGCTTCCATTCCAATAGAAGCCAAATCAACTTCCTTCCCAGCCATTGCCAAACCCCAACAATAAAAACCCTCAAAATGCTTACATGGTAGAAGGTCAACAATTTCCTACCTATATGATTGTTCCTCTCAATGATGTACAACTTAGATCTGGTAGATTTTTAGATAAACTTTCTATAGATGCCCAAAAGAAAAGAATTTCTGAGGAATATTCTCTTGAAGCCAATAAAGGTTCTGAAGCATCTCTTCAAAACCCAAGCACTCAAAAAGAGAAAAAGAAAAAAAGAGTTAACTCCTACAACTCCTATAGTTGAGAAACCTGCATCTTCATCCACACCTCCTTTTCCTGAAATATTACAAACTGAGAAAGGGGTGGAAAAACAAATCTTGTTTCCAGACTGTCATGCGGTAAGAGTTATGTTTGCGGACAAACCTAACCTCCCTAGGAGTCTAAGACTCTCTAGTGACAAACAAACCAAACAAGAACAATCCTTCTCTAAACACACATTATTCTATGAGAGATCAAGTGTTCCGATCTTACCTTAGGTCCAACGCTTGTTGTAGCAGTCCAGCCTTGCTGATCCAGATTAGCTCCTCCTTCACTTTAAGACCTGCATACACTAACAAAGCAAACGATTACATAACACCTGAATATTCATCATAAAACAAAGCATATTCATCACATAGACCAAGGAGTACATGAAATAATTCATTAACAACAAATCATTGAGAAGAATGGACTTATTTGTATTAAGGAAAACAAAAAAGGAACCATTACAACCTGAGCCTTGGTGTTGTGCAAGCTCCTCCCAGGGTCCAACAAGAGATTTCCTCTACTTTGACAAGCTCACCACTCCCACTATGGCAACAAGGAAGGATAGTGATCTCTCCTCACAAGTCAACAATGGAAGTCCTAATTCCAGCAGCATTTACCCTTTAGAATGTTCAGCTTTCAACCTCCCCTCCTCTGGCCCAATGCCTGTATTTATAGTATTCTAGAGGAGGTTATTCAGTTCCCACATCAATGGGATACTCCCTCTTTTGGATGGGGTAGCTCCTCTCTTGATGGGATAAGCTCCTCTATCATAGGGATGCATGAACCATCTGGAGGCGCTCAATACACGTCAAACACTCTTCTAGAAGGATCTAGAAGTGACCACAAGTAACTTTTTAAAGATGAAACTCGCGCCTTTTGACCTTTACAGGGGTACGCACCCATCCTTTGGCTTACAGAGCGTACAAGTACGCAG
>APFE030062646.1:37369-67558 GCA_000404065.3 Pinus taeda
TTTTCCATATTATTATTTTAGTATAATTTAAAGTTTATTGGTTAAAATGATGTAATTGTTTTTTATTTATTTAGTTAATTCTTGGTAACCATATATATATTGGTAACCAAATATATACTTATTTTCCACTCCAATTTTCCATTTGTTTGGCTACTAAATTTTTTTCAATCATTGTTTTAATTGGGATATTGAAAATCTTCCATTATTAAATATATTTATTCTAAGCCCATGAGTGTGTAGTCTAGTCATTGGGTTTGTATTAATACAAAGTTTATTCAAAACCTTTTGAGTGGGTTGATGAGGTTGAGTAAAATTAGGTTGTTTTAGCAAATAACAAGTATAAAAAATATAAATTTTAATTTTTTATTAGAATATCTAAAAGACGAATAGTGGAAGAGATTTATAAAATATATTTGAAATATAATTGGATTTTATCTAAACAATTGTTTTTTTCCAACTTCAACATTATTATTGTACTTTTCTCTAAACCTAGAATAATTTTATCTATAATAATTTTATCTATATTTTGGATGGTTATATGGTTTTAGGGATTATATATCAGAGTGTTTGCAATTAGCATGGAAATCTTTATTTTTGATCTAGAGTATCTAAAAGACATACCCAAATATGAATAATGGAGGAGGTTTATAAAGCATATTTGAAATATAATTGGATTCCTCAAGACAATTGCTTTCTCTTACTTCATCATTATTATTGTACTTATTCGTAAATCTAAAATGATTTTATCTTTATTTTAGGTATTATCTCTCATAGTGTTTACAATCATCTTGAAATTCTTAATCTTGTTAAAGTATCTGAAAGACATAAAAAAATGAATAATAAAAAAGATTTAAACAATTGCTTTCTTCTCAACTTCATTAGTATTATTGTATTTATTCTTAAATCTAAAATAATTTTATCTTTATTTTAGATGATTTAAAGAACTATATCTCATTATGTTTGTAATAATTTTAAATATTTCATAATAGTTTTCTAATATATTAAAAAATAAAAATTGATTATGTACTATATTACTTAAATAAGAAATTAATTGAAACAATATTAAAAAATATTTAAATAAAAACTATTATAAATCCCATTATTTTACATTATTTCATTTTAAAATTTTTATTTTTTAAAATACTAAATTTATTAAATTATTAAAATAAAATCATTTCCTGTTAAATCTTATAGTTACAATACATATTTTTAATCTATATCCATACAAAATGTTTTATCTTCCTCCTCAAAACTAATTCGATATAAAATATCTGCAAATCTCTTCCCTTACTCTCAAACAAAATTCTATAAAATCCCTCTCTTACTTCCCAAGGCAATTCCTATAATCACTTTTATCTTATTTCCCAAGGCAATTCTTATAATCCCTTTTTTCTTACTATAAAGATTAGCAGAGATGCATGAATTCTATTAATATTCCCAAGGCAATTCCTATAATCACTTTTATCTTATTTCCCAAGGCCATTCTTATAATCCCTTTTTTCTTATTATAAAGATTAGCAGAGATGCATGAACATGAATTCTACTAATATTAATATTTGTTTTCTTTTGCAATTTCTAATGCCACATTTGAGTTAAAGACAAAGTTCAACTTTTATTAATTTGAAATATTAAGAAACCACTGTCCCACTTTTCACCAATGAATTGTCAATGGTGAATGACACTTGTACTTTGATAATATTATTATTCTTCGAATTTTTAGCTAGGTAAGTCTTATTTTAAAATGTTCATAAAAATAACCACGATATTCTTCATCACATTACAAACTAGCAATTGTCCCAAAAGGTACAAAGAGAGGCCGATAGGATTATTAAATTGGAATTGTTGAATTTTTCTAGAAGAGTTAATTGGTTTGTGGAAAACCTTGTTTTCTTGGAGTGGATCATTGTGCAATTACTTTTCTTTAGATGTTTTGTTTATATATATATTACAAGGAACACATTGAATGTCTTATTTCATTTTGGAGTAAGTTAATTACCCAAAATCATGAGATTAAGTTAACTACCCAAAATCAAGAAACCTTTATAGATCGCCAAGGCTCAATCATATACGAAGCTTGCTAGTGACCAAGGCAATAACCACCATCACTATCCCCTACCAATATATTTCATTGAAAACCATAATTGTATATTGCATTTAGAAAGTCAAAACATAATATTAGAAAACATGTTGATATATTGCTATTAAAAAGTTAATTCCATTAGTAACCATGATATTATTATTATATTTTATAAAGAATAATATACATGTTTAGAATGATACTACATTGAAAACCATAATCATATATTGCGATTAGAAAGTCAAAACATAATATTCGAAACCATATTAAATATGACATTACAAACCTTAAATGTCAAAGGGAGAACTTAGAAGTTGGAAATTAAATGAAATGACCACAGCCATTCCGAAGACCATGTCTATAGAGACGTTAAAAAACCATGGTCAATGCCAAATTAGGAGGCCGGAAGGCAAAAAAGAAAAAAGAAAATACCAAATCGTTGCTAACATTACATGTAGCAAGAATAAAAGAAGCACTTCTTCCCCATGGATGCCTTCCTGATTGTGATCTCATGCTTGCTTGAAGACGACCATGCCTGAAGACGACCATCTAAGACATGAACACGCACGCTCACTTGAAGACAACCATGCCACCATCTAAACATGAACACACACGCTTGAAAAGAGGAAAAACACACCACACACTATTCAGATCAGCTAATGAAGTATTATAAATTCTTGAAAATTTTGGAAGAGTTTATAGTGAGATGACCAAGCATATACGAAGCTTGTTAGTGACCAAGGCAATAACCACCATGACTATCCCCTACCAATATATTTCATTGAAAACCATAATTGTATATTGCATTTAGAAAGTCAAAACATAATATTAGAAAACATGATATATTGCTATTAAAAAGTTAATTCCATTAGAAACCATGATATTATTATTATATTTTATAAAGAATAATATACATATATAGAATGATACTACATTGAAAACCATAATTGTATATTGCGATTATAAAGTCAAAATATAATATTCGAAATCATGCTAAATATGACATCACAAACCTTAAATGTCAAAGAGAGAACTTAGAAGTTGGAAATTAAATGACCACAACCATTCCAAAGACCATGTCTATAGAGACGCCAAAAAACCATGGTCAATGCGAGATTAGGAGGCGTGAAGGCAAAAACAAAAATAAGAAAATACCAAATCGTTGCTAACATTACATGTAGCAAGAATAAAAAAAGCACTTCTTCCCCATGGATGCCTTCCTGATTGTGATCTCACGCTCGCCTGAAGACAACCATCTAAACATGAACACGCACGCTCACCTAAAGCATGCCTGAAGACGACCATTTAAACATGAACAACCACGCTTGAACAGAGGAACAACACACCGGACACTATTTAGCAAATGAAGTATTATAAGCTGTAATATTGTTTTCAATTGGCCCATAACCCACCCAAAAAAAATTAATTATTAAAATACAGATAAAAGTGAAGTGAATTCTGGGAAACTGGCAATCGGGCCAGACAATTTCGCGAACGTATATACCTGGTCACTGACTCGCTGGTGGCGTAAGCGGAGAACAGAAGTTTTTCACTTTTTATACTTTATGAATAACACAACTAAAAGAGACACTGCCGATTTTGAGCTGTAATGAACAGGCATTTTTTCATGGCCTCGGTTGGCATCGAAGGTTGGATTCTCTTACGTGGGGTACCTGGTTTTTTCCTAAATTACAGCTTCTACATCGAAAAAGTATCAGAAAAAAGGAAAAACGATAACACAAAGGAATAAATAAAGCAGGTTAAGGTCGGAAAAAATTAGAGGTGGCCAAAGTAAAATATACATATAAACAGCCTTACAAGTACCGAATATTTCAGGGACACGAACGATTCAGAATGTTCATTCCAACATCATACAAGAAGAAAACAGAAAACATTGTCATTGATATCACATTTCAGAGTGGTTCCAATGTCATAACGCTAAGTCTATACATGTAATATTAGACTTAACTGTCATATATCTTAAAGTCATGTAGCATATAATCTGAAATTTTGTAAGGTTTATTAAAAATTCTGCACAACTTTAATATCTAAATTTTTTCCAGAGCGCTGAATTTGGAGTAATCGATCTTCAGAGCAGAAGGTTCTCAACAATTCTGAAACAACGATTACTTATTTAGAGGAAGCCATAAACAATCCTAAAAAAATGCTGTTCAGAAAGACATGAAGCTCTACAGCAGCAGAACTAAAGGATCAGAAATCAGTTGAACACTTCCAAAATCATGGCCACGGATAAAGGTGAAAAACACTACTGGAAAAACCCTAAGCATTGATAACCATTGTTAGTGTAATAGTTCTCTGAAATATAAAAACCGAATCCATGTAGAAATGAATGCATGATTTTGCAGTCTTTTGTACAGCATAAATAAACTTGTGTGCATAATCCAAATATAGGAAAATTTCATGAGAAAATATGATGATAACAAAAAGATAAAGGAGAAATTAAAGGAACAAGAAAAGAAAACACCAAACAGCTGGACAACATTCAAGATTACAGTATGCATCCATGTACAAATCCACTTTTGATGTACTGTGACCACAAGATTAAAATATAGGACATTTTTATCATGCCTTTCACTTGCTAGAATATAACTTACAGGGACTCTGAAGTAAAGAAACCTCTTATGTCTATCTGAACAAAAGCTGCACTAAATAAAACAGAATGCTGAATGAACTATGAGTTTCAATTTGCAGTGGGCACCTTACACATCCAGGACAAAAACACCCGCATCATCACCAATTAAACGTAGAAAACCCTAATGAATCCTGTTAATATTCACATGACATTCATCACAAATCAAAACAGAAACCCTAACTCCATTAATGTTCATATTCTTTGTTGACTGTAAAATATCCACTGCGATCTTTAATTTAATTGCATGCTTGAATATGCCTGATATTGGGCAACGGTGCCTTTGCATTAACGTCGTGTTTCGGCTCAGGAGTTGCATGCGATTGATCTGTGAGAGAAATCACAGTCTCAAAAGCACCAACCAATACCTTGACCTTGCTTTCCTGACGGTCAGAAAGCCCGTTCACAGCTTCTCCAATGGCGTGGTCGATCATCAATTCCTCAGATGGCTTCCTCTCCTGCATATACTAGTGCCTAAGAACGACATTCACAGGTGCCGTGTTCGAATCGCCGGAATGTTGGATTATGCCCATATCGACTTTGCTAAATCTTTCTCCGGAATTATCATGATCATGGCCACTTTTCGCTTCACAGGCAGTGTCTAGACTTCTGGGGTTAGGGACTTCACTGTATTTAGAGTCATGACATTGCAGGCCTTCATAACAAGGCCTATCAAGGTCTTCTTGATGGTGGAAATCAGCTTCAAAAATTCTGTGGAGTTCTCCGCTTGTAAGATTCATATCGAACCGCCCACCATGTTCTGTTGGTTCTCCAGCACACGGAGAATAATACTGCCTAAAGAATTCATCTTCAGTCTGATCATCACATATCAGACAATCATCCTCCGACACAAATTCCAGATTAAAGACATCACTTTCAGGATTTACTTTCAAGAAATTGCGGGACATTGTATTGTTCTTGTTCTTCTCAGACCCCAAGATCTTGTTGGGCAGGGCATGATAATGAGAATCGTTGTTGGAAACCACGGATCCTGTGGGTGATGGGAATAAAGATCAGGCGACTTTCACTTTTTAAGCATTGGAAGACTTTCCCGACTTTGCAGCCGATTGAACATGAGAATTGTTAACAGAATTAAGTTCGGCTCTGCATACCTAGATAGCACGAATTAATCTCGACGACGATGCAGAAGAATTAGAAGATGGCGACGATGCTGCAGGCTTAGCGGCAGCTCCGACTCTGGATATCTTGAAAGCGCTGAAAACTTTTTAACAAAACGATGTTTGATACTCTAATTTAAATGTGCAGATTAGCTGGGCTTCGCTTCTTCTCAAACAACCTGAAATTCGAGTTTTTTCTTAAAATGAGACATTCAAATCAAAATTTGAGAAATGCTCTATCAATTTAGTTCAAATACAATAGTGAAGGACCGATGCAGTTATACAACTTAAAAGCACAATTTGAAGATGTACCAGATCACGGCTTTGGGGTTTGGGGATTATGTCTGCCGACATACAGGTGAAGAGTTGGCCGTAGGTAGTTTTAATTGGTGTATGGGCTAGGGAAGAAGAACAGTGCTAACGAATTGACATAAAAGAATGGGAAAAAGCAATAAAAATATCTTCAAGACTGACATAAAAAAATGGGAAAAAGCAGTAAAAATATCTTGCCATGCCAAGAAGGCAACTCAACCCATATTTGAAAAAAGCAGTCACACTTCAAATCAATGGTTGAAAATGTTTCACCTTATCTAACGGAGCACAGTAAAAGTGTTGACGATTGTTGATGCATAGGAAGGCCTATCGGCCTAAATATTCGTTTTCATTCCACGTGCTCTATCGGTTATACCATGTGGTAAGAGAAAGGGTGGAAAAGTCTGCAGGACAGATTTAACTATATGTTTTTGCAAAGGTATGGAATAGCATTTAAAAAAATAAAATTTAATTAATCAATATAAAAAATATATATTAATTAGTTTTATTGAATTAATTAAAAATTAAAAATTAAGTATTTTATAGTTGTAATTATGGGTATGGAGTATGTTTTGAAATTGTTTTTTGGTTAAGAGTTTGTCTTTTGTAAGGAAATACATTAACAACCTAAAGCCCCAGAGGTATCTAGTAGGAGTTTAAGGCCCCAGAGGTATCTAGTAGGAGTGAGAGTATGTGCCCTTACGGACTACTAGTGGGTTATTTCAGGTGGCATGGTTTTCCTTGATTAACCGCGATGAATCAAGATATATTACCATCAATAAATAATTGTCCTCATTATTAGTTTGACAACTAAGTTATGATAAATTTTCCCACCTGTATTTTTTTTATGATAATATAAACTGATTTTATAAAAATAATTAATAAAATAATTTGAAAAAATCATATACAAAAAATAACTTTTGCAAGTTGGTTAGAATTACAATACTTTGCAGGTTTGTTTGTTGGAGTTGCAATAATGCCTAAATTTGTGAAGCTAACGAATGAGAAAAATTGAAAAAGCAAATATGCAAAGATAACATTTGCAAGTCCGTGTCAATAATTTATCGTCAAAAAAATATTTTTTGAAATTTTGTAATCAACCTTTTTGGATTATCAAATTTTGGTTAATATGTCAATACCTTCATTAAATTATAAGATCTTCTCATATTTTTGTTCATGGTTATCCTCGGAAGCTTCAATTAACCATTATATGAAAGAAAATGAGAATCATAAATTGGATTAGAAATAATTTTCTAATGATTGAAAATATATTTTGATATTAAAGAGTTTCAAGGGTTAGCTTAATAGGTTAAGACGGGGCCTCACCAGATGAGAGGTTACAGGGTCAATTCCCGAAAGCTCTTGGGGGTAGGTCTTGCAATAGACCAAGATGCATTAACTCAAATTTTCTCATGAACATAGCGACCATTCACTGACGAAAATGTTCGTGAACCGTATTAAAAATATATATATATATATATATAAATAATATTAAATATATTGAATACTATAAATCATCTCTAATTCATTAACTACATAAAATAAAATGTATTGTCAATTAACATGGAAAGATTTGGTTTATATTTTAAATTTTTACATTCAAAACTTTAGTTTTAGGATAGCTGGTAGACCTTCGTGTTTAATCACTTACTATAGTCCTTTTGTTTTTTGGTTGTACTTTAATAGACATTTTATTTGCACTTTGAAACAATTGCCACTAGTCTTGTTTTCCATGTGGCATAAGATGGAAAACCAATAAGATGGAAAACCAATATTAGTCGTAATGTTTTTTCTAAAGCTTAATTAGAACTTTTACTTCACTAAAAAAGTTGTCAAAAGAAAGATATTATTACATCTTTAAATGTATTTACATATACAGATGTATATGAACAAATGTTAATGTGTAACTCTAGATTATTTGGGAGGTTTTGCAAGTTGTCTTTTTGAAATGAAAAATATTCACTAAATTTTTTTTGGGTAGAGGGTTACAATTATTTTTTATTTATATGAGGGACATTTTTGAATTGTTTAGGAAGTTTTTAGATTTTATTTGCATAATTTTATAATGTCTTGCAATTTATATTTATCGTTTCTTTATCTTTGAATTGTTTATGAATTTCTTAGACTCTATTTGCATAATGTTATAGTGTCTTGCAATTTATATTTATCGCCTCCTTATCTTTGAATTGTTTATGAAGTTCTTAGACTCTATTTGCATAAATTTACAATGTCTTGCAATTTATATTTATCGTCTCCTTAAGTTTTCAATATTTCCACATTCTTCTTATATTTCTCCAAAGTTTTCTTTTTCATTCATTTGAAGATCTTCATTTATTGATTCCAATTGGGATTGAACTTTAGCCAATTGACCCTTGAGGTTTTGTATTTTGTTCTCAACTTCTTGCTCCCTTGTTCCTTCAAATGTTTCTCATTTATATTAGAAGCAAAAACTGGTATTGCCTCAACTACGAGCCTTTGCAATTTTTGCTACAAATCAACAATTTGGGATTTCAAGTTTTGTATCTCCATGTCAGATACAAAATATTATGTTTTTTTGTTTTTGCAAGAGTTCTTTTTTTCCTCTGTAATATTTTTGTCTTTTTCATCTAGCTTTTCCTTTAATGATTCAATCATTGGTGATGAGACATAGACATCATCTATAGCACTCATGGATGTGAGAGCTTCCTACAACCTCTTCTCTCATGTTTGTAGGAACTTGTCCAAGTCAATTGAAGTTATTTATTTTGTTGGATTCCCTTATTTTTACCTTTACCCTTAACACCTTATTTACTATGCCTTTTTTTCATGTTGTTCTTAAATCTTAGTTGATGCGCTGTTGCATTTCACATATCTCTTTCAACTTATTTACTTTTCTAGCATATGTTTTCCCCAAGGTGTTCATTATTTTGTCATATTCTACAACTTGTGATTCATGGTTCTCTTGCTCCTATTTCAATTTATTTTGAAATTGAATATTTAAAATTTCAATCAATATTTCCCTTTCAACTTGCTACTTAATTTAGCCTAAGTAGTACTTACAATTTGTAATGAAGGTATGAATGAAACCTCTAGTCTATTCCCCATCTCATCTTGAAATCTTTTAATAGTGCTTTCAATTATAGCCTTATTATCTTTGAACTTTGCCTTGATAGTATCAAGGTCCCTTAATGATTCCTCTCTAATTATTGGTACCTCATTTGTCAATTCTTGTTGTTTATGTTTCTCATTGATTCGTGTGCTTAACACACAATTATTGATTATAACTTTGCAATTTCTTTCATGCATTCAGATCTCTAATTATCCTTTAGTTACATTTTTCCTTCCAATTGTATATACAACAAGAATCCTCCATTGCAACTATATACACAATGCATCATTCTATCAAATATTGAGAAAAAAAATATTTCAAGAAAACAACATGTTGGACTATGCACATTCAAAATTGGAGATGTTGAATCAACCATAACAAGGAAATTACATGTTTACTCATTGCATGTTTCCATATAATTGTCCATAACATCCTCCTAATCCTCAACTTCATTTGTACACATATTTAGGTTTGTTAAAATCTTGGCTACTTAACTTGATCTTGGGTAGTTATACCAGTAAAATTTTCTACACCATCAACTCGCATAAATTCAACTACTTCCTCAATGGTTTTCTTCACTTTTTATTTCCTAATGTAAGTTCTCAGAAGATTTTTTTAACATTGAGTTGATATAAATCAATATATTTTTACTATGTGCCCTAATAATTGAACTTAATCTTCTTGCTTTTAGTTTCTTATAGGGCATAATGTAACTTTTTTATCAATTGATGATGGTCATTTATGGCCCTGTATTCAACCTAACGGATAACTAGCCTAGTCACTAGAAATTATTGGGATACATTTCACTCATGAGTTCATGAGGACCTCACTTAGGCCACTATTTTAAATTCTTACATACACAATTAGGGGCATAAATGACCATTTTTTCTTCACTAGTAGACCTTTCTCACCGTTTGGGGTCATCACCTAGTTTTACCATTTTCTATTTTTAGTAAGACTATTTTTAACAAGGGTGACACCTAGGATGACATTAGGTTGTGACTGGGATATGACATGGATTTTTCCTCTCCATTATTGTGCATTTATTTATACCTAAGTCCCAATATGAATTTATTTTTACTTCTAGAGATAACATACTTGACCACCTTCCACTCACCTAACTATCTTATTTGTTGACTTCCAATCTTATTTTTGGAGTTTAGATGGGTGTTATAGCATGTGAGGCTTAATACATTTCTTATAACCGAATTTTAACTCTACTTACTTTCATTTAACCCTATCATTAGATATTTTTCTAATTTTGGGTATCCCACTCATTTTTTGACTTACTACCTATTCTAGAAATGCTAACTAGTTAACAAAGTGCATGCACAAGAGAACCCTAACCTAATTTGAAGTTTTTCTCTCCTAAATATTTTCTCTTCTAGAGAGGATATATATTGTATTGATTTTCAGTAATTATATTAGATCATAGTTTCATGGGTAATTTGAAATGTCTCTTTAGCTATTTAATTTCACAACACTTTTATTCTCTCTTCTCTTTTGTTTTGTAATATCTAGTCTAGTATTTTTTCACTCTTAGTGTAGAAATTCCTGTAGATTCAAACTGCTTATGTAATTTTCTAAAAAAAAAGACTTGAATCTACTCTACTCATTAGCAAAAACAATTAATCAATCAAGAAATCATGAAGTATAAAAGAGAAAGAATTTAATCAACACATTACACAATGATTTCCTGGGGAAAGCCATAGCTAAAAACCCTTATTATCTGTATATTACATTAGTAGAAAATATGAGAAGATTATAATGTTTTTCTCAATCCTAAGCAACTTCCGCACTATCTCTATCTATCGCACTGCTTCCTAGAGAAGCCTAGGGCAATACTTAACCAATTTTATACTTTCCTAAGTCCCTATTTCCTTGCATTGTTTCCTTGGGATTTATCCCCTTATTAATTAGGGAAATTCCTCAATATGAATTGCGCAATAGTCATAGGCCTTCCTCTAATTGCATGCACCACTTGTACAATTCATATGACTATATAGTTGATAGTACACTACCTTTGAACTCTAATCTCAACTAGGAAACTCTTAGATCTGAAATGCATGAGTTTTATTTATGAGTGAATCGTTAATTAACTATTTGAACACATGAAGCAACACCCCAATGTCTAACCTCCTACTATTTCCTCCATCAGTGGGAACTAGTTTAATTGACTTTAACTCAGTTAAACTAAATTAATTAATTACAACTCAAAATAAACTCAACGAGAGCTCCTATAAAGTAGGAAACACTCTACATGACTCAAGTTAGACCCTCAACTCGAATTAACTAAGCCAACTAAGTAAAATTAACTTAGTTAACTCGTACAAGTTGTCTTCTGATGTGGAATTAAAATTTTATTCCTAATTTAATTCAAGGACAAAATTAAATCAAGATTTTCTTGTTGCATTTTCATCACTCCCTCTCAACAAGAAAGGGATTATGAGAGACCCCAATCCTGCTTCTATGGAACTTGAATTTTCCTCTTGAAAATACCTTAGTCAAGATGTCTGCATCCTATTCCTCTATAGGAATGTACTCCAACAACATGATCATCCTCTGCACACAATCTCATGGATGGTGATACTGGATGTCGATATGCTTGGAACGATCATGAAAAAATGGATTCTCGCAAAGTTTGATATAACTCTGGTTGTCATAGTAAATCATTGTAGGATCCATCTATTGACCAAATAACCCAACAATGATCTTCCTCATCCAGATAGCCTCCCAAGCTGCTTGATTAGCAGCCATATACTCTGCTTCTACTAAATTGAGTGCAACTGACCTCTGCTTCCTGATGTACCAAGAAAATGTTGTTGACCCAATAGTGAATATTACCCCTGATGTACTCTTCCGGTCTGATGGACTACCTGCCCAATATGCATCTGTGAAGCCTTGAAGCTTCACTCCTTCTGTCTGCCTATACCAAAGACCAAACTGAGTGCTGCCTTTGAGGTATCTCATCACATGTTTAGCTACCTTCCAATAGAGTTTGTTTGGCTTAATCGTTGCTTGACTAAGATGGTTAGTTGAAAAACATATGTTCATTCGTGTGTTCACCAAATACATAAATGAAGCCACAAGTTGCATGTAAATAGTAGCCTCCACTACTTCACCTGAAGTAGAATCTTCCTTCCTCCAATTTCCTGCTAGAGGAGTCTCCATGGGTTTGATGCTCTCCATTTGGAACTTATTTAGTATCTCATTGGAATATTTTCCCTGAGAGAAAAACAGTTCCTCGTCTCCTTCCCATACTTCCATATTAAGGAAATAATGCATGAGTCCTAGGTCCTTCATCTCAAATTCTCTTGTAAGATCCTCTCTGAAATAGTTGACCGTTTCGCTTAACCTGTTAGAATTAAATCATCGACATATAATACTATAATCAATAATTTACCTTCAACCACAATATGGTATATGTTTGCATCTACTTCACTTTTGGCGAAGCCGAACCTGGTGAAATAGTTGTCAATCCTAGTGTACCAATCATGGGATGCTTATTTCAATCCATACAATGCTTGCTTGAGTCTTCACACATGCAAATCTCTGTTGTAGGTCTCAAATCCTTTTGTTTTCTCAATGTACACCTCTTCCTCAATCACTCCATTGAGGAATGTTGTATTCACATCTATCTGATGTATCTTCCATCACATCTGCATTGAAAGTGCTAGAATATATCTGATTGGAGATTACCTTTCTACTCGAGCAAAGGTCTCCTCATAATAAATTTCCTCCACCTGAGAGAACCCTTTGGAAAAAAAAAATGGCCTTGTGTTTCTCAACACTCCCATTTGTTGCTTTCTTTACCTTGTAAGGCCATCTGGAACTCACCACTGGCTTGTCTTCTCGTCTTGGGACCACTTCCCAAATAATGTTTCTAATAATGGAGTTATACTCCTCTACCATGGCATCAATCCATATTGGTTGTTGCACTTATTTATCGAATGAGGATGGCTCAATATTTACACTCTCACTCATTAGCGCCATGTAGCCAGTTCTCCCACATTATCTCTAGCATCATACATCAATTTGCCAGCTTCTCTGGTGTGCTTCCTTCCATCTCTGGAAGTCTTTACATCAGTGGGTGCTTCCACTCTCTACTCCTTTGCATGTGGTTTCTTCACATCATCCTGAGGTTCTTCCTTTAGAGCTAAAATCTCCTCATTTGCATGTAATTGAAGCTCCCTCTCAAGGGAATGTCTCATGGAATTCTCTTCATCAAAATTGACATCTATATAAACCACTGTCATCCTGTAAGATGGAAGATACACTCGATAGTTGTTAGGTGTATCTGTGTACCCCACAAATATGCCCAACTCAGCTGTCAGTTCATTATTTTTCCTTGCATCCTTGGTAACATGACGATAAACTGATGAACCAAAGATCCTGAAGTGTGCCACATTTGGTTTCTTACCTAAAAAAGCTTCTTTTGGTGTACTCATCCCTAGAATCTAATGAGGACTCCTGTTTTGTACATATACAACTATGTTGCATGCTTCAGCCTACAAGTGCAACGATAAGCCCTGATCATGTAAAATCACCCGTGCAACTCCCACAATACTTTTGTTCTTCCTTTCAACCACCCCATTCTTCTGTGGGTTATGAAATGCTAGATCACTATACCTTAATCCACCCACTATCATGATAGATTTTTACCTTGAATTGTCTTCCCATTAGGTAAGGTTGCTATTGCTTTAGTGCATGTAGTATTGACAACATTTCCTTCTCATAAATAGGTGTGTGCAAATACTTTCCTTTGATTGGATGACTTTCAAAAGAAACGGGTCTTCCTTCTTGCATTAAAGCAACACCAATTCTATTTCCTGAGGCATCACATTACATAATAAAGGTTTTTGTGAAGTCTGGCGTAGCTAAGACCAGTTCTTGGCACATTACCTCTTTAAGATGTTCAAAGGCCTTAGTTTATTTTGGAGTCAAAGAAAATGCATCTTTCTTGAGTAATGATGTTAGTGGTGTTGCTATTCTCCCATAATTATTAACAATATTGCAATAATACCATGTACCTGATTGTACTTAACATGCATAAAAGATACAGATTCACTACTTTCATGTAATACACTGTATATTCTGAAGCCCTTATGACCTAGATCTTTTGTCGCACAGATCTACCCTTTCTGAACAATTAACTAAAGAAGATCTATCTAACAACTTCCAAATCTCCTCAAATGGGGTTAATTATACTTATTATGCCTAAACATTACAGATCCATCTGTTTCATGCATAAATTAAGCATTAATTCACATAAAACAGCTCACAGAGCGAAGATACATAAACATAAATAGAAGTAAATAAACAAGGCAAAGATGCACAAATTCGACTCAAAACAATATTTATTGAGATGTAAACATTCAGATACAGGCTTCTTATCACTACACAACTAGTTGTAGGGGCCTACGCACTCAGCTGCAGACTTACCAAGGTCTCCATGCACTTAGCTGTAGGAGCCTTCCCCTTTCAGCTAAGTATAGGAAACAGACTTTTCCTACCTTAGCACCTTGCCCTTACAATGATTATTTATCAATTATCTCTTTGGACTCGCTATGCCTCACTCTATATAGCCTTTTCATTACAATACCATGGCCCTCGGACCATTTGTTGAGTCTTAAAAACATCCTATCACCTACCCATACAAGGAACCAATGCCCCTTTGAATCTTACTTATCTTCATGCTCCGCTTCCATATTTCGTGAAGAATTTACATTCTTTAACAAAAAATATTACAAAAATTGACTTAACTGACAAAAATTGACCCCAAGAACCCCATCCCAATAGGTCCCCAACAAAAATATGGTGACTTGCCCTCAAGTCACTCAGCTGGCTTCTCCACATTGTTGTGGAGTTCACTAAACTCCATCTTCAAGACTCCAAGGTTTGTTGTGCTCTTTACAACAACTTGCTGCACTTCTTCGACCAACTTCTTTGTAGTTGGCCCCTCCATTGTGAAGCATATGGTCCTCTGTGTATGTTGGAAAGTCTTCAATGTCTCTTGGAATGTCTTCAGCCTCTCTTGAATAACAAGACTAATTTGGCTCACTTTCTCTATCCATGGTTGAATCCAAGCCTTCAAAACATGTTCTTTGCACTGCAACTCCTCAGCCTGTGCTTGCAGCACCTTCATTTCTTGTAAGCACACGAAGCATTGGATTGGCACCAAAGTGCGCACAGTCACCCTGATCTCATCAACTTTCTATTGTGCCTCTCTGATCTCTGTACCTAATCTCTATAGGTTTGAGTTCTCCTAAAAAATGGTCCATAACTCCATTACATTTTCAAAAAGGAATTTGTAGCTCATTACTGCACTATCCAAGGTAGACATGTGTTCTTTGATGGTTGTGTCATGCTACTCCCTGACCTCTCATGGAGTAGTCAGTTGTAGTTTCAACTATAGCTCCGAGATCCTCATTTGAAAATTAAAAGTAAGTTGGCCTACCTCCTCCTTAGACTTTCGCACTGTCATGACCATTTTCTGAACCTTTGCTAAAGCTTCTGCATCCTCTAGAATGTGTAGCTGCAGTACTGAATTACATGCTTGTGTAATTGCTGCTTCTAGGATCCGGCTTCATGCTACTAGCTCTTATTTTTACTTAAGAGTTTGAACCTTTTAAGTGAATATCTACTCATTTTTCATTTTGACTTCGCTAATTACTGATAGCGTGCACTGCTCTCTGATTCAAAGCTCATCTGAGACCCCTTGATGAAGTGCGTGGAGGGTCTAAAGTGGAAGCATGACTAAATTCATACCCATGCCTTCTATTTTTCCGAGTTAGGCTTTATCTTCCTCTGACTCTACGTGAAATGTTCCTTCTAGCAAGGGAATGACTTTGAGGTCCAGAGTCTGTTCTATTCCCATTATGCTCGTGCTTGCTTACTGCAGGCTCGCTTGAACCTCGCTCACTTAGCGCACACTTGCTTGCAGCCGACCTGTCTATATTTGCAACTTGTGCAAACCTTTTTGCATGCTTCTGAGTTATTTCTGGAACTAGTGCTTGAACTGTTGCTATAGTTCCATTGTTGTATCGTATACCTTGTCCCCAATCTCATCCAAGTCCCCCTCATGGAGGACCATTGGATCTATGTATCCCTATTTGCTTGATTTTTTCTTCTTCCTGGGTCCTCAAGTCATCTCCTTGGTCTGCATCTAAAATTTGAAGGGAGTACTCTGCTCGTCACCCCCACCTCCTTCTTGCTTGGACTGTTCCTACTCTTTAGTCTGCTGGGAAGTCGATGCTTCGACTTCTATTGTGGCTTCTTTTACAATGCGCTCTTTATCAGTAGCTTCTTTAGCAATGACTTCTTTGTTCTTCTGATTGACCAATTCCTGTACTACTACTTGTGTTTCTTCTTTCCATTTCTGTGTAGTTGTCATCTATGTGGAAGATATTTCTCCGCCTTTATTGGTACATGCGCCTAGATCTGTGGGTTGTCGCCACTCCGTTGGCCATGAACCCACAATCTCTTGTACATCAACCTCGGTCACTAGGTATGGCAACTTGTGCCATACCTTCTTAGGATCTCACCTTGCGTAGATGGATACATTATGAAAATCGGCCTTAAATTCCATAAAGGCCCACAATTGCTTAAACAAGGTTGGAGGCAACCTTGGTCTCTGACTTATCACTGTGTGAAGGTCCATATCGACTAGCATCCAAAATACTTTTGACTTCATGATCCTCCTTAGATCCTTCGTCACCAACAGCTAGGTGAACTTTGCTGCCTCCAGTAAATCCTCATACTATGGAGGGAACTAACTATCCTCCGGAAGTCACCATGCAATGAGTAAAATTGACAGTAGGAGCCAGGCATGGTGAAATTCCTTGCTTTCCTCTTGCGCTTCACAGAAATTTGCAAAAAATTCCTTGCAAAGGTACTACACCCAATTGTACTGCACCCCCTTTGCACACTGTGCAACCAATGAAATTACTGGTGCTGGAACCTCGTCCGCGTGACATTTTCTCATCACCTTCTAGCAAAATTTCTAAGTGGAAAACTACACCGGTGGGTTTGTAATAGAGTGGATAGAATATCCATGTGACTTCTTGACCATTCCAAACTCAGTTTTCATTTTATCTGCAAGTTCCTTCTCCTTGTTTTGGCCTCCAAACTCCTTGGCTAGATCCGCCCCTTTATAGGGAAACTTTGTAATTCTATGGATTAGCATGTCTCTTATGGGGATGTGTTCACCTAACCACAAACACTGATTGTGCACCAGTGCCAGCAGTTGGCACACATAGAAATTATTGATAACTGACTTGTGAAAGTGTGGCACACACAACATATGAATCAATCCGGCCTGGTTGACTCCTTTTACCCATTTCATTGGTTCTAGCCTTGTGACCCTAGTCTCTTCATAGTAATTCTTGGTCATGTACTTATTGGTGGCCAAATGCGAAATTTTTTCATGATCGACGAGATCCTAATACTCCAGTTTTAACACAGGGATACATGCTAAGAGCGCACCTTCAAATACCACTTCTTCCAGCAGTAACGACGTAGAGATTATGAACTTTCCCGAATCCAGGTCCTTGGTTACCTTCACTTTCCCTTTTCGTGGAGGTATATACGCTGGGAGGCTAGTGATAGGCTTTCCCTCGTCAACATCCAATTCCTTAACTCCATCATGGATTTCTTCTGCATCCAAATCCACAGGTTCATATGGTTGCTTTGCCTTGTCCATCCTCCCTTTCTACTAAACCTCCACGGGGTTCTTCCTCGGTGGCTACCTCATCAGTACAGGTTGTGGATTCTTCTACTTTTCCTTAGTAGTAGATTTCTTTGGCCTAGGTGACCATGGTGTCGTAGGCACAGATGGCATAGCTTCCATTGACGCAACTTCACAGGCCTCCACTTGAGAGACAACAACTTTGGAACTTACAGGCTCGACGGGCATCTCTTCTTGGATAATCTTCTGGTTCCACTCAGGCAATCTCACAAATTTCGGGCTTGAATCTAAATCCTCCCAAACTTTTCATTTCATAGATCGAAAAAAATAAGGCTTATACGCAATTTGCAGAAGGCAAAGTGTTCTACAGCAGACCAACATGCTAATTTATAGGAAATTTTGAATTCAAATATGACCATTCCCACCATTTTTTGCTCATAAATTCGTCTTTGGTGGTAGATCTCCAAATATTTTCACCATAAATTTTCCTACCCACTCCTCCTAATGGGATTTTCTCTATACAACCATGAACAATGACTTCGATGACTACTTTTGGACCCATTTGTGAGGCACCGTACTCCATGGCACAACCCTCAGGGTGGACCTCGTCTTGGTGCGTTGCTTGCTTTCCTCGCGCAACCCCCTTACTGAGTTTTCCTCTTCTTCAGGTAGTGTAGTTTATAGTCCCGCCTTCACTTGCAGCTACCTGGAGCATTAAGACTGTCCTGCTACCATATAGTCATTGCATAGGGGCAAGATCCCATGAATACAACTTCAATCGGTTGCCATTCACCCTTCTAGGGAAAAATTCGCCATTCAACTTCACGAGATGAATTGCACCACCATCTATGATTTCCATAACAACATACGGGCCTAACTAGTGCATTTGGAATTTGCTCAGAAACTTTGTGAACTTGCTATCATATAGTAGCACGAGATCATTTACCTTGACGGTGTGCAACGTAATATGCCTATCATGCTAGGCCTTCTCACGTTCCTTCTGCACCTATTGGTGAAATACGACTAGAAATAGGTCTTCTTTAAGCTCTAGTAACTACGTGAGGCACTCTTCCATGGTCTCGTGATAAACCATCTCAGTCAATGCTGCAATCCGTTGATTTGGCACAATATATTCCATTGGCATAACTGCTTCTATCCCATAGACCAGTATGAATAGGTTTTCTCTTGTTAGCCTCTTACATGTTGTCCTATATGCCCATATGACTATGGGTATGCACACATCCCAATCGTTCCTCTTCACATTAAAAACCTTTGTCAATGCATTCTCTAGAATCTTGTTGAACGCTTCCACTGTACCATTGGCTTGGGGATGACAGGGCATACTCTTTTGATGGTAAACTTGGAATTATTCGAGCATCACACTAATTGTTCCATTCAGGAAATGCATATCCCTATCACTCATCAATATCTTATGGCACCCAATATGCGTTAAAACATATTCAAACAAGAACTTTGCAGTTGTAGTAGTAGTACAATCCTTCACTGGCTGCACTTCTGCCCATATGGTTAAGTACTCTATTGTAGTAATGATTATTTTGCATTCATGTTCCTTCTTGGTGGTTGTATCAGACCTATAAAGTCAATTTCCCATTTTTCAAATACTTGTAACGAAACCTGAGGGTTTAAAGGAAATTTATCTCTTCACGAAGGCTTTCTCGTCCTTTGACAAGCATCACATACTTTACAAAAGGCCTTAGAATATTTATGCAGTGTTGGCCACCATAACCCTATGTTCAGAATCTTCTGTGCGGTCTCTCTACCTGCATAGTGTCCTCCCACCACTCCATCATGTGCCTCAGTGAGGATACCAGCACACTCAAATTTCAGAACATATTGGTGCAATATTTCATATGTTACCATCTTACACAAGTGTCCCTCTATAACAGAAAAATTGGTAGCATAGACCACCAGTTCCTTATTCTGTTGAGTAGAATATCCTTCTAGAGCTATTCTAGTAGTTAGAAACTGAATTATATCTACAAAATGATCATCCACAATGCACATAACAAAGAGTTGCGCATCCGACAATCCTTCTTCCATATTGGTTGGTTCTTTGCCTATCTCAATCCTGGATAGATGATCCAGTCCCACATTCAATCATTCTGGCTTCAAAATCACTTCAAAATAATATTTTTGGAACAAAAATAACCACCTACAAATCTTCCCCCCCCAAACACAGGCTTGTTAACCAGGTACTTGAGAGTAGAGTGAGCTGTGCACATTTTGAAATGTGCGCCCAACAAATAATGTTGAAACTTTTGTAGTGCGTAGACCATCTCCAACCTTTCGCGCTCTGTAGTGGAATAATTCTTTTCAACTTTTGACAATTTCCTACTAGAAAATGCTATTGGATGATCAATATCACCTTCACTAGGTTGGGTCAATACCGTACCCAGCACGATACATGAGGCATCTACATGAACTTGAAATTCTTTCTTCCAATCTAGAAATACTAAGATGGGTGTAGTCACCATCTTGTCCCTTTAACACATCGAGACTCTATTGACACTCCTCATCCCAACAAAAAGTTGCATCCTTCTTTAATAGTTTCTCCATTGACGCAGTTATCTAGGCATAAGACTTGATAAACTTCCTATAGTAGGCTGTGTGGCCCAACATTGCACACAGTTGCTTATAACATTCTTGGGAGCTTCTAAATTCACAATTACTACTATCTTCCCAAGGTCCACCATCAATCCATTCTTGCATGCTACATGGCCTAGCAAAATTCTAAACAAAACACAAAATATACATTTCTTCAAGTTCAGTGTGATTTGGTATCTGCGACGTGTATCTAGCATGAGGAGCAGACTTGCAACATGGTGCTTTACCAATCTGAAGACAATCTAGTCGTTAAAATACACCTGCAAGAATTTATGAATAAACTCCTTAAATGTCGTGATTACTACTATGGAGAAGATTGTGGGTGCATTCTTTAGCCTGAATGGAATCACTGTATACTGAAAGCAACCCCACTTTTTCGCGAAGGTTGTTTTACTTTGATCCTCTGGCATGATATTTATTTGATGGTATCTTGAGAATCCATTGATGAATGAATAAGCTTCATGTCCTCCAACATTTTCTAAAATTTCGTTTGTCAATGGTGTTGGGTGTTGGATACTTATACCAATAGGTTTCATATTTCATGATTGGCAAATTCAAATGCCAAATATGCTCTACTTTGCTGGTACAAAGATCCCATATTTTCAAGGAAGGCCAAGGTGTATACATGCCTTCATGTTTATTAAAATTTTGATGGATGGTTCAACAGTCTAAACTGGGTCATGCCATGTTTCAATTTTCTGTTGTAGAATAGAGAAAGAAGTCTGTCCAAACTGTTTAATCTTGGTAGACCAGTAGTTAGGCAGAGAAGCTAAGGTTCCCAACTGCTTAATCTGGGGCCTTGGAAGAAATCAGGGTAGTACTAGATAAGACATCAAAGGAAAAAGCCAATGGAAAAGAAAAGGCACATAAAGGGTCTACAAGTCTAAGTGCACCCTCCAAGAAGAAACAAAAAATGCTAGACAAGTAGATGGGCAGGTAGATGGGGTTGCAGAAATGGAGAGCCATCACCAATTGGCCTATTAAGTGAAAAAACTTATCTCACTCAGGGTGTGGGCATCAAAGGAAAAAGATGGAAGGCAAGCACTGGAAGCATGTCTAACTTTGCCAGTTTCCCCAAGGTCATTCCTTACTAACACCCCCAAGGGCCTTGAGACCTGCTAAGGTGTCCAGTTCCAATCCATGACATCACAAACCACTTGGTCAAAACATGGAATTCAAGCATGAAACGAAGCCACATTTCTTATGTAAAAACATCCTTTTCCATCATTCTTCATTTATCCTCAATACCCTAAGTTAAGTTTCATTTTGACTTGGCTTCACCCCTTCATTCACCTCACAAACGATATTAATCACTACCCTATAATTTGGCTCCCTGACTTCCCCCTCCCCCAAGTGCTATAGCCATATCCCTTCCTTGGGAAATATTAACCCCTCAAGGGTTAGTATTAGCCCTAAAACCCTCCTAAACAGCTATGGATTCAAGAAAAACTATGGTTAAAGGGAAAAATAACTTTCCCCGCCCTCATTTACCCTTTTCCCCCTTTCCTCCGCCCTAAACCCTTTATTATAAAGTTTGAAATAAAAAGCTTTTTAATAAATGTGCGCTTAATAAACCCGAAAAATCCATAACCTAAGGTTCTAAACCCACCCCGCGCCCATTTATTAAATGTTTATTTTATTAATCGGGCGGGTCCCCTATTAATTAAAGCGCCGGCATATCCCGATCACCGCCAACCGTCAGATCTCCCGCTCGGCCATCCTACGATGGGCGGTCGATCCGCCAAAAAAGCTGCCCGACCTTTTGCGTCTGGGGGATGGGCGGTATTGCCGCCGTACCCCTGCCACGCGTCAGGCGCGGGGTTGTTCGCTGCCCCCCCTCCAAACCACTTACCGCCCAAGGGCCTGCCGGGGAGACCGCTTATCGCCCTACCCTCCACGCTGACGTCACGCCCCCGTCAGTGTGACATCACCCCACTTTTCTGCCGCCGTGCCACCACGTAACCCCTGCCCTCCACGTCGCCCTGTCCACCCTGCCACCGTGCCAGTGCCACCTGGGCACCCACGTCACCTGCCACGTCACCTTGTCCGTACCTGGGCCCATGATGATGTCAGCATGAAGTCATCACAAAAAGGCGCCAATACACCCAAAATGCATAAAAAGGCGTAAAAACCGTTATTTTTTATCATTTTCTGCAAACAACCCGGAGCTCCGCTGAAAGCGAAATTCAATTTCTCATGGTCGAAAGGCAAAAGTGATCCACCAGAGTTGCTGCCACCTCCCTTGTCAACCCAACCGCATGCAAATCAACCAGTTCGACCGGCGCAAACGCCCCGTATGCCATTAAACCAGGTATTTTGCCGCAGGCACCATCTTGTCCACTGTTCTCCATAAAATCCTGTTTTCCTGCTTAAGCAACTCGGTTAAGGACCCACATTGTTGAAATTCACCCATAATAATCTACCTAAGAAAGCTCTGAAACCCCTGCATGAAAGAAGTCCCAAGGAAACCCGTCACCTGCGGTAAAATCTACCTATTTTTCACAAAAAACAGCTAAAGAGCTAAGCTACAGGTAGAAGCAACTGAGTTGACATTTCCCTCACCTCTGCTAAAGCACTCCTCTGCAATTAACCAGCTAACCAACTCAAAAACACTCTGCTTCCTCAAAACAGAGTGCCCCACAGATTGAGTAAGCCTGTGACAGCCTCCTTAAAACTGCCAAAACTGCTCACTGCAAACAGAGAGCAGCAGGCCATCCCTCAGAACTCACACCAAGCTTGAAACACAGTAAAACCACCAGCAAGACCAAGACAATGGCTACTCCAGCTGCTCTGGATGTTCTGCCTATAAATCCACCCAACAGAAAGCTAGAAGCTATACCATTGGTGGACAGTGATGCCCTCATCACAGACTTTGTAGCAGAGAGAAACCATTTGTAGACATACTGCCAATTAAGAAACAGTCACTTGGAAAACAATGACCTGTATGGTGTCTGGCAATCTAATCTACCCACATACTTTCTGCCTTCTGTCAACATATTCCCTAAAATCATCCACCTATGTGCAGAGAACTATGACCAAAAACTCAGGGCTGTGAAGTCTCCATCTGGGAGCATCCTCTTCTATGTAACTCCAGACTCCATCAACCAGATGCTCAACTACAAACAGACCCAGTTGCTATACCCCTTCTCCACGAACTATTTGCTGGATGAAGGCTCCAGACTTTCTGATTCAGACATTGCTGCCATAGCTAGGAAATTCATGAAGGCAGACTGCCAGCCCTCTGGGCCACCTCCTTTCTCCTATGAAGATTTCAATGAGGTTGGCAAGCTATTGATAGACATGCTGACCTCTGTGCTGGGGTTCACCACCAACAAACATGTTGATATAATTGTGTTGGTCATGCTCTCTGCATACAGCCTGATGAAGCCCCCTGCTATGAAATACAACTATGCCAAGTACATTGCCAATAAGATACATGATCAATTGACCAGGCTGGACAGGGAGGCAATATTCAGATATTCCTCATACATTTATCACTTATTCTTGTACTACCAGACAGATAGCTTCCAGTGCTTAATCAAGAAGATAGACTCACAGGGTGAGAGAAGGTCTGTGATCTTCTGGTCTTCAGTCTTCCATCAAGTACAAAATTCTCCTTACTCTTACTGTGAATTCATTGATCAGTTTGTATATCCAGTTACATGCCTCTTGAAGAGGACACCTCCTATCAGATTGTCCAAGGATATGCAGAAGATCTTGCAGCTATCCAGAAGCTACAAGATTGGTGATTGGTACTTGTACCAAAACCACACTGTCATCAGAATATATGGCTGTGAGCTCTGTCCCTACAGGCTCCCAAAGTATGTCCCTATGAGGCTATTTGCCCTGGAGTATTATAGGCAGCTTATAAACTCCGACCTGACACACTTTCACAGTGACAAGAAGAAGGCCAACCTGAAGTTCAGGGATCACTTAGGCCCATTTACAATGAACAAAAAAGATGGTTGACAAGAAGCTGACCAAATACTAGGACAACAGCTCAAACTTAAGAGAAGCTTCTGGTGGTTTCCTTATGACCTTGAAGGTTTCATCAGTGCAAGGAGGGTTAAATATAGGCTGCTAGCCTATAAACATGCCCCACTCCCTCAAGTAGAACATTTTGCTAATCAAGATGAATGGATACCTGAATCAATAGTAGAGGAATTGACTCAAGAAGAAATAATGGAGCAAAATGTAAAGGACTTGGAAAAAACTCTTGACTTGGACTCTTCTCAACAGGTTTTCAAGCAACCAGTCCAAGCAAGAGAAGGTACCTCTACTGCCCCAACAACACAGGACATCCAGCAGGCTCCAGCAACAACAACCACCACAAGAGGAAAGGAGAAGATGGATGAACAACAGGAGACAGAAACAGGGCAGCCTAGTACTTCCAAAGACTAGCAATTAGGACAGGCCCCTCCCCTGCAAACTGAACAAACTCAAAACCCAGTTTTGCAGACCCCTCTAAATGATGAAAGAGGGAAGAAGAGAGACAGAGAAGAAATCACACCTCCCACAGGGTCATCACAGCAACCAGAGGCCAAGAGGCCAAGGGTAGACCCTGAAGCTGAAGGAGACATAAGTGAAGAGCTGGCAGAGTGCCAGAGCAAGGAAAGACAAACGAGCCAACAGACTGCCACTAGCTCATTTCAGCTAGAACAGGCTCAACAACATACCGTGGAGGTGTCCTCCTCCAGACAGCAGGGTAAAAAGCCAGCCACAGTTAAAGAGGGCTTCAAGGAGATAAAGGCACAAAATGAGTTGCTAAGAGTGCAGCTCTATGAGCAATTCCTGAACACAACCCCAACCAAAAAGCAAAGATTAATGGCTGCCTTTGATTTCAAGGAAGAAAAGATGATCTTCACTCATCTAAAGCCCAAGGTTCCACACCCAAAGACCACATCAGATTATTACAAAACTAATCTAGAGGTCTTTGCCAAAGACATACACCCCATGGACCAAATTGAGTTACACAAACAAACTGGGGAGATGGTGTATGCAACACTTGCTGATAAGGCAATGCTGGCCCATCAGCTAAAGGAGTCCCTGAAAAACACAAACAGACAGCTTGATTTGGAAAGGCTGTCCTCCTCCACCAAAGATAACAGAATAAAGACTCTGGAGGATATAATTATTGATTTGGGACATGGTCCCAAAGATCCAAAGGGTGTTAGAGCCCTTATGAAGAAAAAGGAGGATGATATAGCCGCATTGAGGAAACAGGCAAAATTGCCCCTACCATCCATCCTGACACAGCAGAGCTTGCACAAGAAAAACAGGTGGACAATGCTATGGAGCTGCTCCTAGTCATGAACCAAAGGATACTACATATGGAGGCAGAGTTAGAAAAGGATATATAGGACAAGCAAGGGGAATCTGCCTCCTAGCCACCTCAAACCTCAACAAACCTTCAATCTGCCCCTCCAGCACAAGTAGCAGCAGCCCCTCCTACTGCTCCAGCACCTACCACAGCCACATCAGCAACTGGAGCAACAGTGGAAGCCACAGCAGTAGCAGAATCCATCCTGGGCATGGAAGAATTAATGAAAGTTGTTAAAGAGCTGGAGAATCAAGTCACAGAAATAAATATTGCCAAGGAAAAATTGGCCAAGCTGGAGGCCAGTTATGACAAGTCAAAGATGACTGTGGCAGAAAAACAAAGGGAAATAAAGGCCTTGGAGGCCAAGGTAAAAACTCTATAAAAAGAGTTGATGCTAGGCAATACCCTAGCAGAAATAAAAAAGATTATTTGGGCCAAGATTGGCCAATCTATGCAGGACCAATGGAGGTCCATTCAAGCAATTTTTGAACAGGTGGCGCTAATAGAGATAGCTCATGTAGAGATTCAGAGAGCCAGGACAGCCCTGGGAATAATGCCTGAGAAGGAAACCAAAATGATTCACTTTTTGAATAACCGCACTAGGGAAGAATTGGCTGCTCTACAAATAGCCAGCAGAACAGACACAATCCTCACTGCCAAAAAGGTACTAACATTGAGGAATTTCACTCAGACACTGGAAAGGAAGTGTCAAGAAATGAAGGTCGAAATAGATGAATTCAGAGCCAAAATGGATATTTTACAGGATAAAGGACTACCAAGCTTAGTGACTGGTACAGGATAGCTGCTATCATATAATCATTATATGACAAGGGTCAGCAACTATGTTAAAAACCAGATCACAGCATCCAGCAGCTCCACAGAAGAAGCAGGGCCTCCCTCTGGGCAAACCCTCTATGACAAGCTGGAAAATCTATTCTTTATAGAGCATGAAATTAGTCATCTGTTTGAGGTACCTCCTAATTTTTATAGGCACACAGAGGCAGATGAGACAGTGGTTAAGATGAGAAGACATCAGTTACCCCCAGCTGATTGGTGGCAAGCAATGTTGGAAATTTTTCCTAGATAGTTCCACTTTGCTTTTTGCCTTTTTTGGAGAAAGGTCAGCAGACACATCAGGATACAGGTCAGCAGGCAAGTCAGCATATAGGTACAGCAAACAGCATATAGATGACTCAGCAATCCACTCAAATATCAGGCCAAAATTAACGCAGCATTTAAAGCACTGCTACCGCCTATTTTTCACAGCCAAAAGTCAAATCTGTCTGACAAAAGAATGTCGGCTATCTCAGAATTTAAAGTTACATTTATGTGTCATTTAATTTTTGTAAGAGAGTTGGTGGTGCAATTTATTGTACCATAACTCTCCACTAAGATATTTTATACCCTATTTTTGTATATATATCCCCTCAGATAACGCATTGAGGGTCGGTTGTAATAGAATTCTTCCTCAAGAGCTCTGATGTATACTGAAGACTTTTTGATAATAAAATTGCTGGTGGAGATTGCTGGTGTCAATGCTGTTTAAGATGGATATGTAAAGCTCTATGTTGTTGCAGAATTCCTATGTCATTTGCTGAATCAATAAGTTTCTCTTAACTGTGTATGTGTTCCCTGTTATTCCATAATCTCATGTTTTCATAATCTTGGTAAATAGAAAAAAAGAATAGCCTAGGATTTGGTCCAAACACCCTATGCTCAATCTCTATTTCTAAATATGTTTTCTGCTGGATTAGCCATAGATATGAATTCTTAATTGCTCATATTTAAACTTATCCTAAACATGGTGAATACTGTTTAAGAATTCTTAACTGCTCTTAAGCATTACTTTCATGTTTCTTCATTAGCATAGTGAAAGATTCTTAACTGCCTTTCACTCACTAAATTCCCACTTTCACCAACAAACCTGATATATTGTTTTCACACATGCCTAACTTGCTCTGCAGCAACACTTTGTCTCCACAGATCCACTTTCAACAGCACAGACATCTCAACTCCATTGCCCAATGGAACAAACTGTCCTGAAAGTCTATATTTCAGTTCTAAAAGAATTCACCAACCCACCAAATTCAAACAAACATTGCATCATAACTAGTCTAATAACACTCATCAAACAAAGCTAAACTATAAAGAGAGAGCCCTCTCTGGCTACCGGTAGGCTAGGACCTGTAGCTGCAAGATTGGTTAGTGGTTTCCTCGTCCGTATTCCCTTTAGGAAACAGGGAACAACCTGAGAGATAACATAATGGTGACTCTGCTGGGGAACCTCTTCAGGATTTAGAAAATACTGTATGCCTGCTAAAAATTACACTTAAAATCTGAATATCAGTCAAGAAGCCTTTAAAGTTGTTTCTGTACCAACACTTGCAGCCTCAAGGAAGAGTTGATTCAGGTAATCTTTATACTCAATTTGAGATACATAGAGCCTTTCAAAATCCTGTCCAGTCCTTGCTATACAAATTTTTCCAGAAAATTCAAAAAGACCAGCTCAGAAGCTAGCTCCCAAGAAGAATCTTTGGTACACTAGGGCAAATCCTGACCCAAACCCTCCTACTGTCTTTGAAAATCCTAATACAATCTCTAAAGTCATCAAGAAGCAGCAAGGGCCAGATAATCTTGCTGACTTAAGTCTAGAGACATTGCACCCCAATCCGATCACCACTCCAATCAAGGTTCTTTTTCGGTCCACCCCTAATTCCCCTAATTCTCCATCCACATCTCAAAGCCCCCCTCCCACATCCTCATCCCCCACACATACTCCCTTGACCAACACTCTAGGTTCTGCCATACCTATTACCCCTGGGATACCCATTGTTCCTTTTATCCCAGTTGTCCCTGTCAATCCTCCAAACCTTGTGAATATGGCTATGAGATATGCACCTCTGCAATTACCTGCTAATCCTGCAGCTTTACCTCAGGATTACCAAGCCAAAATCTCATATTTTGACTCCACTGGCCCTTACTCTGCTATTCAGCATGCCAAGAGAATGCAAGATCATTTTGAGAACTATGAGATAGATGATGAGAGTGTGAGGATGAGAATTTTTGTCCAAAGCTTAACAAGTGATGTCCGAACTTGGTTCAGGTCACTTCCTGCAAATACCATCACAACCCCTGATGAGCTTTACCAAGCCTTTACCAACAGATGGGAGAAAAATAAGGATCCCTTGCACATACTTGGTGAATATGACATGATTAAGAGAGGTCCTCAAGAGACAGTTCTGGAGTACTGTGCCAGGTTCAACAATGTGTACAATGCAATACCCCAAAACTTAAGACCTCCTCCTGATTTGGCCTTATACAAATTCCCTGATGGATTCGACCCTGACATGGCTTACCAATTGAAAGAAAAAACCCCTCAAACCCTTGAAGAAGCACAAAAGGTTGCTGTCACAGTTGAGGCAAACCTAATTGCTAAGAGGAACAGGGCTAGATTAGAAAAAAGAGTTGCCTTTAAAGAGGAACCCTCAGCCTTTGACCAGAAATTGGATGCAATAATCTCTGGTATGAAGAGGTTGGGTGACAGAGTGGAATCTGTGGAAAGAAAGTCATCATGGGAAGCACCACAAAACAACCCTAACCGAAATCCAAACTTTAGGAGAAATCAAAACCCAAATGTGGGCAAGGCCAATACTGATCCGGAAATAAGACCTCCATTTCAAGAAAACTATGCTGAAACATCCACTTCAGATGAGCAAGTGGATGATACTCATATCCACCTAATGGGCCTTGATGATGGGCACCAATTCTTCCTAAGTCAAGAAGATCATGAAGAGAATGACATTAAACAATTCCAAACCAAATCCGGTGAGTCATTTGACTTCAAACAAGGCTATGACACAGTTGTTTATGAAGTCCATAAACAATACAAACTAAGAAGTAGGACTGTAAACATAACACGGCCTGAAAAAACCAAGGATAGACTGCAGCCCAAGAGTGCCATAGTAACAGAACCAATGAATACAACTGATTCACTCACAAAGGAAGTAACTATTGAAGAAGTTACTGAACAAACACAGAAGCCACTAGCGGCATCATCTGTACAGCCTAATCCAAGCAAAAAGCCTCAAGAGGTGAATGAAAAACACAAGCCCCAAGATCAATACAAGGATCAAGAAGAAACCTTACTAAACAAAGAAAAGGGGGTCACCCACAACACTAAGGTCCAATCTGAGAAACCCTTTGACTTGGAAGCTAAAATTGGCAAACTGAAAATAGCCATTCCTCTTGCAGAGCTAGCCAAGAATGACATCTATAAACAACAGATTGAGAAGTCCCTCCAACTCACTCAAAAC
>APFE030062651.1:0-22568 GCA_000404065.3 Pinus taeda
TTAGAAAGAGGTCATCCACATATAACACCAGTATGAGACGTTTATCATCTTCAACCTTAAAGTAAAGGTTAGGATCGGTTTCACTCCTAGTGAATCCCAACTTCATCAAGTAGCTGTCGATCCTCTCATACCATGCTTGGGGTGCTTGCTTCAACCCATAAAGAGCCTTCTTCAACCTGCATACATGAGATTTTCGATCATAAATCTCAAATCCTTCGGGTTGCTCCACATAGACCTCTTCTTAGATCGAACCGTGCAAGAACGCGGTCTTGACATCCATCTGATGCAGGTTCCATCCTTGTGAAGCCATAAGGGCTATGATCAAGCGGATGGTCGTATATCTAGCAACAAGTGCAAATATCACATCATAGTCTATACCTTCCTTCTGGGATAAACCACAAGCAACAAAATGAACCTTATACTTTTCCATTCTTCCATTTGCTGCATGCTTTATCTTGTAAAGCCATTTTGAAGTAACAATTATCTTGTCTAGGGTTTGGGAACTACTTCCCAGACATCATTCTCCATAATAGACTCATATTCTATGGTCATAGCATCCTTCCATAGTTAATGCTTGACAACATCTGAGAATGGTGAAGGCTCATTTTGTATGATCGTGCTCATGATGGTCAGGTATCCCTGATACCTGTTAAGTTTCTTACTTTGACGGAAGGTTCCTCAGGGTGCAGCATGTCCTTCAACATCATCAAGTAACCCCTTAAGCCATGAAGGCCTCTTTCTAGAAGAGGAAGTCTCATATGGAGGAGGATCAATCGGATCCATGGGTTCTTCTACATCAGGCATTGATTCATCATCCTTTTCTTTTGGTTCCCTGGTGTCGGCTTCTTGAGAGCTCCTCAAAGTCGAAAGATTGTTCACCTTGCTGAGAGCCATATCTTCGTCGAAGGTGACATCATGACTAATTACGACTTCCCTTTGACCGGCTACATAGATTCTATAGCTTTTAGTATTTTCACCGTAGCCCATGAAAATTCCCTTCTTTCCAGATGCACCCAATTTATTTCTTTTCTCTTTCGGCACATGAATATATACAGGGCTTCCAAAAATTCTAAAATGAGAAACATCAGTTTTCTTACCGGTGAACTTTTCTTCAGGAGTCTTCGAACCCAATGCTTGATGAGGGCATTGATTTGTACATATACGACAGTGTTTTTAGTTTCAGCCAATAGAAACTTCGAAAGCCTTTGATCATGTAACATGGCCTGTATAGCTTCCATCATCGTGTGGTTCTTCCTTTCCACCACACCATTCTGCTCAGGAGTATGTGGTGTAGTAGTCTCCCTCTTAATGCCAACCTCAAGTATGCCTGAGTGAACTAACTGTAATATATCGGAGGTCTTGCTTTGGCTTGAGGGTAATGGTCCCCTTTTGAGCCTTCCTTTGGCACATCCCGGACATACACCTTCTTTCTCTACTTGGAATTCGGGCATCCCTGTTATCATCTGTCTTACATCGGATAGAGCTTTGTAATGAAGGTGGGCAAACCTCCGATGCCAAAGTTCGGACTAAAGAGATGTGTCATAAGACATGACACCTAGCAGACTTCCATCGACCTGATATAATGAATCAACACTAAACACAAGAGTAAAGGCATCTTTAACATTATTTTTCCATATACATGCCTTGCCATCGCTGAAGGTTACCTTGTAGCCTTTGTCTTCTCCCGAGATGGACACTAGGTCTTTTTGAGATCAGGTGCATTTAATACATCCTGGACTTTCTAGCCTTCTTGAATGGTTGTCCTCTTCCTCGATCCCTAGCTCTCCTCTTACCTTTGCTGTTGAATTTGTCATTCCTTTGATCTGCCATCAGAGGGATCTTGATCATCGTCCCGGTGTGAGTCCTTTCTATTGTTTTGACTTCTCCATTTTTCCATTTGTTCTAGGCAGCAGCGGATGCATTTGATGGAGGCTCAACAATATTGCCTCTCACATGATCCAACACTCCTTGATTCTCAAGGGTTAGATCAATAGACATCTTCCATCTGTGATAGTTAGCTTCTCACAGAGCTTGTCTTCAGCAGGAAAGAATGTTGAGGACCCCATAGTTCTTTTAGGATAGCCTTGCCAATCTTCTCTTTGACGATGCTCTTGCTCTTGCTCGAGCTTTGTCGTCTCCTCAGCTCTGATACCATGTTAATTTATGGTATGTTCTATGCTTATAACAGTTTACTTATTTTTCTTATTATATTCCACCGATTAGAAATCACATGTACATAAAGTAAAGTGCAGATAGAACATTTAACGATCGACAGAAAACAAGCCAAGACAAGAGACACAAGATGTGGCGGCTAGCCAGGGACAAACCCCTAAATGTGTGGGGAAACCCTTTGATCAAATCTTCTTTTATCTTCAATAATTCAGCAGAGAGAAATAGTACAATAAATCTGATTCATATCAGCATTAGCAAACCCTAGATCAGCAGCGTCAGCATTAGCGGCTTCATTATCAAACTAGGGTAGACGATATCTCACAAAGCGACCGCTGGATTGACTTCATTCCACCACCAAAAGTTTCGGCTTCCGGAGGAGGTTCAGATGAACCTACAGCGCAGTTCAGATGAGGAGATCTTCTAGGACACGCAGGTCAATCTTTACTTCTGTAGTTGCAGCTTCAGTTTCAGCAGTTTCCGGCTTCAAACTAGGGCAGTCGATATCTTGCAAACCATTCATCAGATTGACTTAATTCCACCACCAAAAGTTGCGGCTTTTAGAGGAGGTTCAGATGAACCTACAGCACAGTTCCAAAGAGGAGATCTTCTAGACCTTGCAAGTCAATCTTTACTTCTGCAGTTGCAGCTTCAAATTCAGCAGCTTCTGGCTTCACATGTGAGAGAGAGAGAGACCCATTTCAGTGCAGTAGAGAAGAGACTCATATCTGCGCAGTAGAGAGAGAGAGATGTGATGAGATGAGCGAGCCCAAATGAGGAAAATTCCTCTTATATTTATACACAAGGTTGGTGGGTGAATAGATGCGACTGTTGGGCTTCTGAGCCTACATGAGTTGTAGGTCGGCTTGATAATAATTACATAATCAAAATAAATTCATATCTCCATGAATACTTATCGGAATCGGATGATCTTTATATCTATCCTACACCTCTCGACGAGAGGAATCTAATAAAAATATTATCAGTCATGAATAAGATGACCCACATGAAGTTTTTCCCTGGTTGCCAATTTTAACATAATGGTGTCATGTGTTGTGTATTTCTTTCTTGCTCAGTTTCTTGTTTTCGCATATAATTTAATTAGTGGAGGCTGCAGTGTATTGGTTTCGAGATTTACTGTAGAACACAGTGAATAATTTGTTCAGTTATTTGACAAATAGAAGAAACTTAATCAGTTGTTGCAGTAGAAATTTGGGTCTTCCAAATTTTTACATGCTGGACTTCAAACCACTCAGAAAATCGATCTGCGTGGGCAACTGATTGACTGCACTGGTGTGTTCTCCATCTACCCATCGACTTCTTCTTATATTCTTATGTTGGAGCACCAACGGCTAAGATTAAAACATAATCGATGGCCCAAATTATTTGTCCATCAATCCGTGTGAGTTTCTAGAACATTCACACTATGACTTAATTAATACCGTTTAATTAATCATATTTCCTAAGTTTAAACTTAGGAAACATTAAAAAACTAATTAGTTATTTTAATTAAGTCGTCTTTCGATGGAATTTCTTGAAACGATTTCTGAATTTTGGAGAATGCATGTATTCTAGCCTCTTCACCAAATTGCGTGGCTAGAACACACTCGATGTTACAAAAACTAACACAAAGTCGATGTTGTATAATTAGGATTTGCCCACGTTCTTGTCGATGGAGGCATGTAACACGGGGTTAGTCACTTCAGGATCTTTGTTAGCATAGCCTATTGCCATGTACCAAATGAGAAGCACACCAAGTTGGATCAGACTACAAAGAGAGGTTATTTCATTGGGTATAGAGAAACATATAAAGCATACAAGATCTATGTCCTTGGCAGCAGGAAGATCATAGTGACATGAGACGTGAATTTTATGGAGGACAGAGCCTTCAAGAAGTCTTGTGAAATGCCAGTAGGTGATCAGAGTGAGCCAGAAAAAGTTCCATTGGTCCAACAATAGGGGCAGTCAGTGGGACTGCCAATAGGAAAATTACAGGGATCCAATATAGTTACTAGTACCATCATATCCTCAGGTGCAAGAGATCCAGTGATTTCACAACAAACGGAGCAACAAAGGCAAGATTAGGAGTTGGTTGAACCTCTCACCACAAGTGGTCGAACCAACATGGAAGTTAGTCAGACATTGAGAGATGCAGAGGAGTTCATTAGAGCTCCTAGGAAGAAAAAGGGAGAGCATAGACAACCTGACAAATACCAAGCATTCATGGCATAGGTTGAAGAAAAATCCAGCCATCAGGAAGCCTCACAACATCAGGTGTGGGTAGATGCCATGGTAGAGGAGTACACTTCTATCATGATGAACGATGTTTGGGAGGTGGTGTCGAGGCCTGAGAATAGGTCAGTTGTAGGTTCTTGATGGATCTACAAGATCAAGTACGTTGCAGACGACAACATGGAGAAGTACAAGGCTAGATTTGTGGCAACGGGGTATGTGTAGAAAGAAGGTATAGATTACGAGGAGACCTTCGCCCCAATTGCCATATACAATTCTATCCAGTCAATTATATACCTAGCAACACGAGGAGACCTTCTTGAATGGGGTGATAAATGTTGATTTTTGGTAGCATCAGATTTGCTCTAAGCCTCAAAATTTGCAAGGAGGCTAGGACACATGTATTCCAAAATACACAGAAATCGTTTTGGGAAATTCAACCTAGAGAAGGTTTTATTAAAATAATTAATTAATTTTATTGGGTGCCTAAGTCTAAACTTAAGAAATTAAAATAATTAAAGGGCATTAATTAAACTGGGGTGTAACTTATAAAAGAAGATGAGGATCAAGCCAAAATGATCTAAGCGATTGATTAGAATTTAATCCGAGTTGTTGGTTACTCAACGAGAAGATTATAAGAAGAAGCTTGATGGGCATTTGGAAGACACATCGAGTGAGAGGTCAAGAGATCGATTTCTGAAGAGAAAAACACAACAGCTGTCAGAGAAGTGATCGAGGGGATTTCTTGCAGTGAGGGGCAGGGATAGTTTTCAGAGGAAGTTTTCCTGATCTCGAGAGTACAAGGCAGAGAGGGCAGAAAGACGTCCAGAGAGGCTGACGCAGGGCCACACAGAGCTATGCTGTGGGAACGCAGAGCTTCAGAGGGAGTTTGAAATTCTGCTAAGGAACAGTTGAGATCAAGTGCTGGAGCAAGAGTGTGAGATCAGGACAAAGGGCCGAAGTTTCCAGCCAACAAAGGATCAGAGGAGGTGCAGCGCATTCCCAACAACAATGACGTAGTGACTGCACGAGTGTGATGCGGTACCGCGAAGAGACCGTGTAGAGGCAGCGTAGAGGCTCATCTCCAGTGCAGATCAATGCCAGATTTTCCAGTAATAGGGTGAGATCATCTCACTACATTTTGTCCAGTTAGATCTCTGTATAGGATTTTTAGTTTGGGCATCCGAAAAATTGTACTCATAAATTACTGCTTAATAATACAAACCCTCAGCTGCTACACTGGTTTTCCCACATTGGGTTTTTTGGGGGACATTAGTCCAAAAAAAGGTGTCATTTGTGTGTGTTATTTCTTTCTTGCTCAGGTTCTTGTTTCCGCCTATTATTTAAAGTTGTAAAGGCTGCAGTTGTATTAACTTCGATATTTACAGTAGAACACTGTAAATAACTTGCATGGATTAACAAGTAGGAGAAGTAATATCAGTTGGTTGCAGCAATGATTCGAGGATTCTCAAATTTTCACATGGTATCAGAGCGCAGGTGAAGCAAGAGAGCAGACCAAAAGAGCCCACCGTTGAAGAGGAGGGAGATTGAAGTGTTGCACAAGCAGCAAATCAAATCCCTAGAGGGTTTGTGCAGTCCAGGCCAGGAGGGAAAAAGTCTCAAGCAAGATCTCTCTCTAAGTGACTTGACAAAGAGGTAATATTTCCAGATCGAGATTTGTCAGCGGCAAAAGGAGCAGAAGCTTCAGCGCAGAGCAGTCTTCAAGTGAGACGCAATTTTCCGCAGCAGTTGCTCAGACAGAAAAACATCAAAAAAAGGAAGGAGACACTTTTTGAGGGAATTTCTTCCTCAAAGAATTCCTAGATATGGAATTTTATTTCTCAATTGCTGAGCAACAATAGCAAGGAGCAAATCTACTAACTCCAGCGAGGAGTGCGTAGGCCAGGCCAGTAGCTGCGCAGAGGAGAGAGGGAGCAATTTGACTTTTTGTTGAGATGGCTACAGTTGGGAAGGATCCATGGAAGAGCAGCTGATCAGATCCAGTTGCTGCAGATTTCTCACATGGATTAGTGTCCTTGCTATGGGATCCCAACAAAATTAGTAGCAGGAGGATCACAGTGTCAGCAGACACAGCTAGTCATTCAAATGATAGTTGCATAGCTAGTTGCAGTCAGTTCCCGAAACACAGTTGTAGAACTAGTTGCAGTGACACAGGCAGTGTGAATTGCCCAATTGTAGTATGCAGGTGTAGTTCCAGCCAGCAAATTCCTAGCGCAGAGCTTCGCAATCCAATTTCCAGTGCAGGAGGACTATGTGAGTTGCTAGGAGGGAGTAGAGAGATTTCCCATAGGGAGATCGAGACTCAGAGGGAGTCTAGTTTCAGAGGGAGCAACCCCATGGAAGCTAGTACTTCAAGATCTAGAGAGATCAGATTCATTATTACAGTAGTTACAACACTACAGAAGCATCAGCAGAGCAATAACAACAGCAGTATGAGTAGATCAAATTTCGCGATGATGATAGCCATACCTCCAAGAGAGTGAGGTTGGGTGATTTGGTTTTTTAGCCCCAGAGAGCTACAAGATGGGCAAGATCCTTAAGGAGTCCACCTCTTGGATCAATAGCTTGCTACGAGAGCCCATATCAGAAGTAGCAGGATGGACCAGTGTTAGTTGGTGCAAAGGAGTGCCAGAGTGATAGTTGCAGTGGCCAGGAGCGCCAGAGATTGAGCAGCGCGGAGCTTGCTACGAGAGCCCATATCAGAAGTAGCAGGATGGACCAGTGTTAGTTGGTGCAAAGGAGTGCCAGAGTGATAGTTGCAGTGGCCAGGAGCGCCAGAGATTGAGCAGCGCGGAGCAGAGTTGGCAGCAGTGCAGTTAGCAGAGTGCAGAGTAACCAACAATGCAGAGGCTTCAGAGGGTCAGTGCAGAGACTAGCAGCAGTCAAAACTCCAGAAGTAGGTGCATCATGTTGAACACCTGTTCAGTAAATTTGGATGATTTTCCGTTGTTGTTGCAACAACAATAGCAGTTGGATAGGGTTGCAGTGCAGATGCAGTGTTGGCAGTGGCAAGGCCAGCAACAACATAGATGCACATTTGCAAGAGTTGCAGCACAGATGTAGTGTTGGCAGTGGCAGGGCCAGCATCAGTACAGATGCACCATTTGCGCAGCAGTTGGTGGGTAGTGATGTTAGACATCAACAACGCAGAGGGAGATGTTATAGAGTCAGGGCGATGCTTCAGCAGGTTGCATTACTAGAGCACATTCCTCGCTAAGAGGGAGTGTTGATTTTTGGTAGCGTCAGATGTGCTCTAAGCCTCAAAATTTGCAGAGAGGCTAGGACACATGTATTCTAAAATACCCAGAAAGCGTTTTGGGAAATTCCACCCAAAGAAGGTTTTATTAAAATAATTCATTATTTTTAGTGGGTGCCTAAGTCTAAACTTAGGAAATTAAAATAATTAAAGGGTATTAATTAAACTGGGGGTGTAACTTCTAGAAGAAGACGAGTATCAAACCAAAATGATCTGAGCCATTGATTAGAATATAATCTAGGCTGTTGGTTACTCAACGAGAAGATTATTGTTGGACACCTAATCTACTAAGGATTAAGGTGTGGAAGTTGGAAAATTAAAGGGAGTCCAAGAGATGTTGGAAGATAAATCCAATAGTCACAAGAATGTATTATAAATGTACATCTATGCTAATAGTAAATACAATTAATGATTTACCTTTCCTATCTTGTCTATGTTTAACATGGTATCAGAGCAACAGGTATATTCCTGCCCTGCTCAAGTCTGAGCCACTACTTTTGTGGCTTCATATCCCAGTCAAATCTGCATTTCATCCCATCTGAGCCTTGCCCTCAAAATGTTCTAACCTTTTACTATTTTTATGTGCCCAATTTATCCGTTGTCGTTTATCTCACTTTGGCAGGCTTGGAATCTCCTTAACGTTGTCTCTGGGAAATCACCAAAACCGTTTTTGGTATGCATTGTACCCGACTGGAAAATTTGTGTAATGCGTGAATCCTTCACATTCCAGGCAAACCTGCATATACACATCTTTGTATCAGGGAGTCCAATGCGGCAGCTGCGGGCTGAAGTAGGAATGCACGATCCTGGAGTTTAGCAGCTTAACAATGGGAGTGAATTTAACGCATCTGGGAGCTTTGTATTGATTTATGGATGCCCCTCTCCTCCTGATAGCATAATCCATCAATTCGTAGAACGTTCTCTTCTCAACTACCCTTATTTCCAGGGGGTTGATGGAATTATTCGACGCTCTTCCCAGGCAATACACAGAATTGAGGGATTCTTCTACAGTCAGACAACAATCTTAAGGTTAGGAATATAATCTCCTCGCTTGTAGTATGCTGGGATTTTCGCAGCTCACCATTCTACAATTCCCATTCCATAATGGTTATTCTCGCAAAGGAGCACAGCAGGAAAATTCCACAAAGCGGAGATGTTAAGAGCCTCAAAGAGTTGTCCCTGATTGGCAGTATCGTCTCCATAGAGAGCGAAGGTAGCTGCGCAAACTATAGGTGAGCTTGGGACACCATGGTGGGTTGCATCAAATTATCTGTAGCTGCCACTGGAAAACACATTCCCAATATCAGGCTCAATTCCCATATACGACCAGGCCAGGAATAGTGCGTTGAAGACAAAGATCATGGCTATCAAAAGCATGGATTCAAAGCCAAGCCAAAGATCTCCATACATAGAGCTTTGAATTGAAAGTTTGAGATTGACAATTCTGTAGTCCTTTGGATTCACCGCATTCATTTGTTTTTTCTTGTTTTTCCTTGTTCCCGAGTTTGATTGTTGGGTTTTGCAATTGGAGTTTGTTTCACCAGATGGATTTCGATAGAGCAAGATCAATTCATTGATAGTCTAGGTAAAAGCAAGCAAGCAACAGACACAAATAGGTTGTATAATGTGTAGATACATGTTGTAGGTAGTGTTCCAGAGAGGGCTCTGCCAGTGTTATTCCATTGCCAAACGTCTCTAGAAGATATTCTTGAAGTGTTATTTGAAGAACTTGAAACGTTGTGAGTTTCTGTCTTGCTGCATGGGATGTGTGAAGAACTTGTAGCATTTGGTTTTCCTACGTGAAGTTTGTAGAGTCGAGCCAGCAAAATGGGCCTGTCATACCATTGCAGCTACAATAGAACCTCAAGCATTGGCAAGCGTAGAGATGCATAACAAAGAAGTGTGCATCGAATGATATGGGTATATATTATGGTCATATCTGTGGTTCTGCGTTAACTCCTGGTTCAACCTATAATTTGTTGCTCTCTCCCATGGAACGATGTCGAATTGGATAATTTATTCCAGAATTAAAATCTCAGTGGGTCATATTATTGTGGTTGTAGCAGACTCATCATTTATGAAAGGGATCAGAGTATTCACCCATTTCCTATCTCTACCTATAAGAAAAGGATTGAATCATTGAAGGGAGCTGAATAGTATTTGTTTATTGATCAAGAGGAGACCAAATTCAAAGGAGTCATTGGTTGTTTGTGATCCAGATTTGAAGTTCCTCTTGGAACCATTTTTCATATACCTGTAGCAACTTAATTTTGGAGAAGTTGAGTTGGTTTCAATAACACCTCCATATCAATCAATTCAATCTTATTATCAGTTGGATCTCATTGCAAGTGTTCTATTTCTAGTGGCAGCCATTTGATATATTTTCATCAGTTTATTGCATCATATATGAGAGGGTCGAATTGCCATTGGAGGGCCAAGTCACTGGCTTCAAGGGACAAGTCTTTGGATGATTTATTCGAAGGAAAATTTTCATTCCATGGTATCATAGGAAACATTATTATCTTCACCTCTACTATACATATTGTGTAGAGCCTCCATCGACTAGCACAAGAATACTCCATCAAGGGTATTTTTAATCATTGCAATCACTTTAGCCATCTAATTCGAGAGATTCACCTGATATGTTTAATGAAAATGACCAAAATTAATATAGTATTAGAGTTCTTAAAAATTCTGATACATTCCCTTGATCATGACACAGTCGAAATAAAAAAAACCACTCTTGTTGACATTCAAACATGTTTGCAGTATACACGGAAAAGGTAGAATTTTTGGAGCTTGAATCTTAGGTTCAACAAGAAGAATTACAATAGTGGAGTCATCATTTTGAACATTTTTCTATTCAAAACATTGAGACAGACTCTCGTTAGCAACAAGAATATAAAGTTGAGGTTGATCCACATTTCGTGCTTAGTTCAAGAGCAGATTTGCATGCAGAAGCAAAAATTTAGCATACACTTCCCAAGCCCGTCATAAGACCTTGGGAAGAACTTGTCAGCAATAAGCACAGAAAAGGTCTTGGATATGATAAGGAGGCGTCCTTTCATATTCTAGATTACTCAAAGTCCATCCAGTTTAAGAGTGTTGGATTTGTTCATGGCGATTCACCTTCATCTATTCCAGATTTTGCTCCTCCACATTCGCAGCCAAGAGTTGTTAAATGCCAACACTGTGACCGAGTTGGCCATATGAAAGATCATTGTTTTGATCTTCATTCGTCCAAGCATTGTGGTCAGCCTCCTGCAAAAACAAAGATTCATCTTGGATGGATCACTTCTTGGCAATGGGCTTCAATAGCCAAGAAGATATTTCTCTCATACAACAGGATTTTTTCTCGAATATTGAAAAGTCTTGCAGTTGATTTTTTGCCATCTTCTCACGTTGTATCTGACAGGGGGGGAAATGATGGTCATCTACAAGTTTCAAAGCCACGTCAAGCAAGCCTAAGCCACAACCTGCCATACCAGATTCGGATTTGTAGCCAAAGAAAAAGATGCCCCTGACCATACCTTCAGTTGGTGGTCAACCTTAAACCATCTATGTGGGGTTTAGACCTACCTTCAAAAATTGGGGACACTTCCTCTAACAGAAGACTTTAGCTTCTTGCCAGTTTTGGAAGAGTTCTAGGAATTGCATTAAGCATTCCAGAGTAGGTGTTCATCCTTAAACCACCACAGGTTGTAGACCTCCCTTTTTCAAGTTGAAGGTATCCCTCTTCAAATCATTAATGACACTTCCTCTAGCAGAATATTTCAGCTTCTTGCCAGACTTGGAAGAGTTTTGGGAACTGCACTAAGCGTTCCAGTGTTGGTGGTCATCCTTAAACCACTACCTTCTGCCAACATTTCAGAGAGCACATTCAGCCTAGTGATGCCATGCATTTTCGCACATTTTGTAATACAACTCTCTTTTTGGACTCACACATACCCCTTCAGATTAACGGGGGAAATGTTGGACACCTAATCTGCTAAGGGTTAAGGTGTGGAAGTTGGACAATCAAAGGGAGTCCAAGAGACGTTGGAAGATGAATCCAACAGTCACAAGAATGCATTATAAATGTACATCTATGCTAATAGTAAATACAATTAATGATTTACCTTTCCTATCTTGTCTATGTTTAACAATTATAAGAAGAAGCTTGATGGGCATTTGGAAGACACACTGAGAGAGAGATCAAGAGATCGATTTCTAAATAGAGCAGCGCGGCAGTTGTCGGAGAAGTGTTCGAGGTGATTTCTTGCAGCGAGGGTCAGTGATAGTTTCCAGAGGAAGTTTTCCTGATCCAGATTGTACAAGGAAGAGGGGGCAGAAAGACGTCTAGAGAGGATGACGCAAGGCCACGCAGAGCTACGCTGTGGCAACGCAGAGCTTCAGAGGGAGTCTGAAATTCTGCTGAGGAATAGTCAGGATCAAGTGCCAGAGTCGGGCTGTGAGACGGAGGATAGAGGGCTGAAGTTTCTAGCCAACAGAGGATCAAGGAAGGTGCAGCGCAGTCCCAGCAGCAATGACTGTGTGAGTGTGATGTAGTACTGCGCAGAGGAAGCATAGAGGCTCATCTCCAACACAAATCAATGCCGGATTTTCCAGTGATAGGGTGAGATCATCTCACTACTTTTTGTCCAGTTAGATCTCTGTATAGGATTGCCAATTTTGGCATCTGAAGAATTGTACTAAGAAATTACTGCTTAATAATACAAACCCTCAGCTACTGCACCGGTTTTCCCACATTGGGTTATTCTGGGGACATTGGTCCAAAAACAACAGTGTCATTTGTGTGTGTTATTTTTTTCTTGCTCGGATTCTTGTTTCCACATATTATTTAAAGTTGTGAAGGCCGCAGGTGTATTTAATTCGATATTTACAGTAGAACACAGTAAATAACATGCATGGATTAATTAGGAGAAGTAATATAAGTTGGCTGCAGTAGTGATTCGTGGATTCTTGAATTTTCACAATAAAGGAGGAGGTCCACATAGAACAACCAGAGGGCTTCGAGACACATGAGAGGCACACACATGTCTTCAAGCTGAAGAAAGCTCTATACCGGCTTGTTTTCGCACAGATTCCCATGACAACGCTCAAACCGGGGGCTGTCACCCTGATCCCCGATCTCTCCGTTTAAGCCTGTCTCCCACGGCTAAGGGGAATAGACCCTATGGGACAATGGATGACCAACTGTGGACCAGTTGGGTTGGGAAACACAAGGGGAAACAAGCACTTAATTGATTTTATTAAGTTAATAGACCAGTGCCTTATGAGATAAATGATTAAACGATTATTTATGAACTCATTGACAATCATTTACCATCAAATAACTCAAACAAAGATTAACTTTTACAAAATGCGAGATAATCGATAAATGCTCCATGGCTTAACAATATTCCAACAATTAAAATTTTGAAAGATTAAATGCTTTAAATAACCACGTAAATTTCAAATGCCAACAAGTTATCACTTTCATATAGCTAATCTTCAAATGATCATTTAAGCATGTTTAACCACATAAAAAAAATGATAAATATTAATCGCACATTAAAATTTTAGCTTCAGCAGAAAAGATATATCACAAACATAACAAATCCTTGAGCCAAAACTGAATCTGGCAAAATATTCCCAAATTTTTTTGTATTTTTTATATTCTCAAATAAAACAAAATTTAGCTAAAGCAAAAACTAAAGTCTAAATAAATGTAACTTAAATCTAAATAAAAATCTAAACTATAGAACGAAAAAAAAAAAGTCTAATGATTATTTTTTTGTGCCTTTTTTTATATTTTTAAAAGTCAAAATGAAATAAAACTAAATTTAAATTAATCTAAGATTTAAAACTAAATTTTAAAATTGAAAAAAAACTAAGTTAAATAAAACTAAAACTACGTAACCAAAAGCTTTAAAAAAAAAATTTAATTGAAAATAAAGTTGAAACTATAATCTAAATACGCTAACTGCATATACCAAGCTAAAAAAGGGATGAAGTCGTACTTAATATGCAGCCACAGATTTATAGGGACGGCGACAAGCTATGAATTCTTTGAAGGTTGCTGCTGCGTATTCAGATCCTGGACGACGGGCATGAGGACGATGGAAGGAGCATTGTTTCTGGCAAGCAGGTGAAGTGAGAGAGGCACGACGGTGGACAGGGAAAAGAAATGTGGGCTGAAGCAAATGTGATGAAGTCTGCAACAGACGTGCAACAACATAGAGAGTTTGGAGAACGCAGGTCGGAGGGATGGCGTGTATGGCGAGGAAAGCAGAAGGCTGGAGGAAATGGAGGTTGCAAAAAAGCATGTTGGTTATGGCGGCGATGAAGCCGCGTGATGAAAAAAATGATCACGTGGATAGCGTGTGAGGGTCTCGAAGACTGCGTGGGAGAAAATAGAATGTTGGAGCAGAGTTTTCAGTTTGAGAGTGTGTGGGGGGCACAATGGGCAGCAGATGATTCGATGCAGGAGACACGCGGATCTGCCAGCGATGGCAGCTTGTGTTTGCAGCTCCAAGGGGATGAATGGCAACGCTTGGGTGCTGCGGAGATATATATAAAACAAAACGTAGACTTGCCTCAAAAATTTCAAAACATTCCTGAGACACAATGAAGCCCTGAACAATAGCAAGGACAGATCAGACCCTCAAAATTTTTTTGGAAAACCCTGCAAGAAATGAGCCTGAAGCCAGATCTTGCCCTCCGGCCTCAATCTGGCTTTCAAATGAAAATTGTTTTCTCAAACCTACGACCTACAATGGCAAAACAAACATCCAGAGATGATATATGCAAGGATTAAAACTAAAACCCTACAAACCAGTTACAATATTTACAGATTTATAGCTATACAACAACAAGATTTTGTCAGTAATCCATAATAATATTTTCAGACTTTCAAATTTACTATGAGATACTTAATTTTGCTATCCCATGATCTCTTATTATCTCCTACTATCTTCTTGATAATGGTTATGAGATTCTTGTTACTTGATTCGGCCAGACCATTACCCTGGGGATAGTAATTTGACGAATGAGATAAGACAATGCCATACTTGAAACAAAAAGACGAAAACTCTGAGGAACTAAAAGCTTTGGCATTGTCAGTAGTGATCTTAGCAAGGACACCAAATCTAGTAATGATATTATTTTCAATGAAATCCATAATAACCTTTTTAGTGGCATTCTTAGCAGGAATGGATTCAACCCATTTAGTGAAATAATCCATAGCAGTCAAAATCCATGAGTAGCCATTGCTAGAATTTTCATGGAATTTTCCGATGAAGTCCAGAGCCCAATGCTGAAAAGGTGCCTCCACAATGACAGGTTGTAGGGGCAGGGCAGCAAGCTTCTATTTCCCAGTGAATAGTTGACAGGCTTGACAAGTTCTAACAAACTTATGCACATCAGAAAAAATTGAAGGCCAATAATAACCAACTCTCAGAATTTTGTGGGCGGTAGTTCTAGCAGCATCATGACCACCACAAAATCCTGAATGAAACTCGGAGATTAATTTCTTGGACTCAATTTCATCAACACACCTAAGCACTATGCCTTCAGGATTTCTCCATCCAAGGCCATCCTTCATAAGGCAATACTTAGTGGCTTTTAGTCTAAGAGCCTTTCCCTTATGCGCAACTAAATGGTTCAGACATGTAAGATTCATCAAGTATTAAACGATCCTTGTGCCACTCATGCTCTCCTAATCTTTGCAATTCCGGCAAAGATGGATCCTAAGACAAAACAAACCAAGAGTCTTTTCGTTACCTTCAGTCAACATCTGAGCCAAGTCTTGGCCCTTGACTAGCTTGGTGGGTCTGATCTCTAAATCATATTCTTGTATTTTAGTAACCCACCTAGCGCGAGTCCCTAAGCAATCGGTTTGAGTTAATATATCTTCAACAGCAGAATGTGGGACGAAAGCAATGATTTTAGAATAACCCACATAAGCTTTGAAGTGCATAAGAGACTTGACCAGGGCATAAGCTTGCTTTTCCATGGTATTGTACTACAATTCGGAATTTTGAAGTGCATTACTTATGAAAGCAATAGGGTACTCATGACCATGTTTATTCTTTTGTAACAGGACACCAACAATGGTATCTTTGGAAGCGAAAGAAAAAATCATGAAATCCTTGGAATAATTGGGACTAACTAAGACAGGAGCTCTTGCAATAGCGCATTTGATTTCTTGACAACGCTCAGACCAGGGGCTATCACCCTGATCCCCGATCTCTCTGTTTAAGCCTATCTCCTGCAGCTAAGGGGGGTAGACCCTATGGGACAATGGATAACCAACTGTGGATCAGTTGGGTTGGGAGACACGAGGGGAAACAAGCACTTAATTGATTTTATTAACTTAATAGACCAGTGCTTTATGAAATAAATGATTAAACAATTATTTATGAACTCATTAACAATCATTTACCATCAAATAACTCAAACAAAGATTAACTTTTACCAAATGCGAGATAATCGATAAATGCTCCATGGCTTAACAATATTCCAGCAATTAAAATTTTGAAAAATTAAATGCTTTAAATAACCACATAAATTTCAAATGCCAACCAATTATCACTTTCATATAGCTAATCTTCAAATGATCATTTAAGCATGTTTAACCACATAAAAAAATGATAAATATTAATCCCACATCAAAATTTTAGCCTTAGTAGAAAAGATATATTGCAAACATAACAAATCCTTGAGCCAAGACTAAATCTGGCAAAATATTCCCAAATTTTTTTGTATTTTTTATATTCTCAAATAAAACAAAATTCAGCTAAATCAAAAACTAAAGTCTAAATAAATGTAAAAATCTAAATTATAGAACGAAAGAAGAAAAAAAAAAGGAAGGTAAAAAGTCTAAAGATTATTTTTTTATGCCTTTTTATTTTATTTTATTTTATATATTTTTAAAAGTCAAAATGAAATAAAACTAAATTTAAATTAATCTAAGATTTAAAACTAAATTTAAAATTAAAAAAAACTAAGTTAAATAAAACTAAAACTACGTAAACAAAAGCTTTAAAAGAAAAAATTGAATTGAAAATAAAGTTGAAACTATAATCTAAATACACTAACGGCATATACCAAGCTAAAAAGGGGATGAAGTTGTATTTAATATGCAGCCACAGGTTTACAGGGACGGCGAAAAGCTACAAATTCGTTGAAGGTTACTACAACTTATTCAAATCCTGAACGATGGGCGTGAGGATGATGGAAGGAGCATTGTTTCTGGAAAGTAAGTGAAGTGAGAGAGGCACGACGGTGGACTAGGAAGAGAAATGCGGGCCGGAGCAGATGTGATGAAGTCTGCAACAGAGGTGCAACAACGTAGAGAGTTTGGAGAACGCAGGTCAAAGGGATGGCATGTATGGTGAGGAAAGCAGAACACTGGAGGAAATGGAGGCTGCAGAAAAGCACGCTGGTTATGGTGTCGATGAAGCTGCGTGATGAAAAAAATGATCATGTGGACAGCGTGTGAGGGTCTCGAAGACTGCGTGCGAGAAAACAAAATGCTAGAGCAGAGGATTCAGTTTGAGAGTGTGTGGGGGGCACGATGGGCAGCAGATGATTCGATGTAGGAGACACGCGGATCTGCCAACGATGGCAGCTTGTGTTTGCAGCTCCAAGGGGATGAATGGCAGCGGTTGGGTGTTGCGGAGATATATATAAAACAAAACGTAGACTTGCCTCAAAAATTTCAAAACGTTCTTGCGACAAAATGAAGCCCTAAACAATAGCAAGGAGAGATCAAACCCTCAAAAAAAATTTGAAAAACCCTGCAAGAACTGAGTCTGAAGCCAGATCTTGCCCTCCGACCTGGATCTAGCTTTCAAACAAAAAAATTTTTCTCAGACCTGCGACCTGCAATGGCAAAACAAACACCCAAAGATGATATATGCAAGGATTAAAACTAAAACCCTACAACCCAGTTACGATATTTACAGATTTATGGCTGTACAACAGCCAGATTTTTCAGTAATCCACAACAATGTTTTCAAAGTTTCAGATTTACTATGAGATACTTCAGAAACCTCTCATGCATTCAAAAGATAAATTTAAATGATAGACCCAAAATCGAAACTGGCTGGGCTCTTCAAGAAAATGCTTTGCGGAAGTTGGCTAGTTCAACCAAGAACTTCCCAAACACCCACTGATCTTCTCAATCTAGATTTCCTGCACAGCTCACTTCAACCATCAATAAAGAGGGAAAAACAGTACTAAATTCCAGATCTAATGGAGATACCTACCATTATTTCTAGAAATTCCATTACCATTAAAACCCTAGTGAGTGAACAAGATACCTGTGTTCAACATCACTCTTCATCAAGCTATTACCAATGGCTAAAACTAAATTTATGCAGAAAGATGAAACAGCTTACAACACTTTAGGAGAGTAACACCAACAAGATTTCAACCCCAAAGTCTTTCTTTATTGCACAAGAAAACGTTTACAAGAAAGCTTTCTTCAGCACAAGACTTGCAGATCAAATGATCTCAAATGACCCCTAACACCCTATTTAAAGGAAAAATTCCCAACGGCTGGTTCAAGTGATCCATGTCAAAATGATCTCGACCGTCAATGAGGACAAGATATCTTTTAATCTCATCCGTCAAAATTTTAATAAACTAAAAATTAAAATTTTGCATTTGTTTTCTCAAAATTTCGCCTTATTTTATTATTTATTATTTATTTATTTATTTTTTAAGTTTTATTATTATTTTTTTATTATTTTTATCTATTATTTGATTTTTTAATTTTCTTAATTTTTTATTTTTGAATCCTCGAACTTAGCCTTTGGAAAAATCACCTAGGACCTAGGACTTAGGACTTATGAAGGGATTAAAACATTTTCTAACCCTCAAGACACTTTACATCATGACTTTTACAATTTTACATCTCAAGGGGGAAAACCCCATTTGACATAGACCCTCATAGACCACCCAGTTCTGCGACCAAATATAATCTAGGAAATCAACACACTAGGATTCCTCTAAGATTCTAATGACAAAATTCATTCCGGCTTTGGGGTTAGGCTGAAGGAAAGCTCTGCTGATCATGGATCGGTGAGACAAAAAACCTCTAGAACGTAGATTATCACTAAAAAATTAGGTCCACCTAGGCAATTTACATACATGACTCATACTTGCTAAGATTATTTACAATTTACACATGCAGACTGGGTTTACAACATAACATGATCAGGCTGATGACAACAATCGAGTGGCACGGACACAACGATGAAGCGCTATCCCTTCTGTGAAAAAAAGGGGGTGTACTTCTATGGGTAGTTGACACGTAGTAGTCAACATCTGGCTCTACTTGGGGAGACGTTGCTGCACTGTAGGAATGTGAGAATCCAGAATCTACACCCATGCAACACACAACCAAAAATAAGTAGCGTCCATCCAAAAAATCATCATATAGCATTAAGCACATGAAAGATATAAGCTCTTCATTTATTAACTATCTAGCAACAAGGAAAGTAAATCTAACTCTAAATAAATAAATTAAAAAAAAAAAAATGTTGAAATGACAAGGAGTAAGGTTAGAAATACAATACAAAGGATGCCCCATGGCATCAGATATCATCTTTGAAGAACAACTTGAGAATTTGGCCATTTGCAGGTAGATCAAGTGGTTCGCCATCCAATCTGCTCAAGTAGAATGAGTTTGGTCCAGCTATATCTTGAATGATGTATGGTCCCAGCCACAAACTGTCGAACTTCTTATGTTTTCTTGGTTTTTCATTCTTGCGATCCCAAAGAAGCACCATATATCCCACCTGCAAAGATCTAGATCGAGAGAATTTATCAAAGCTTTTTTTAATGTTAGATTGATTTTTACATATAGCATCAAGAGCTGTCCTACGAGCTTCATCTAACTCCACAATCTGATCTATTCTATTCTAAACAACATCTTTATTAGTAGAAAAATGTTGGAGCTGATAAGCTGGCAGTTTTAGGTGCACATGTAAGGTTACATCCAAGCCATAAACTAATTCAATGGGAGATTTACCAGTAGCTTTCTTCTTAGTGATTCTATCTACTCATAAAGCATACTTGATTTTGCTATCCCATGATCTCTTATTATCTCCTACTATCTTCTTGATAATGGTTATGAGATTCTTGTTACTTGATTCAGCCAGACCATTACCCTGAGGATAGTAATTTGACGAATGAGATAAGACAATGCCATACTTGAAACAAAAAAATGAAAACTCTGAGGAACTAAAAGCTTTGGCATTGTCAGTAGTGATCTTAGCAGGGACACTAAATCTAGTAATGATATTATTTTCAATGAAATCCATAATAACCTTTTCAGTGGCATTCTGAGCAGGAATGACTTCAACCCATTTAGTGAAATAATCTTTAGCAGTCAAAATCCATGAGTAGCCATTGCTAGAATTTTCATGGAACTTCTCGATAAAGTCCAGACCCCAATGCTGAAAAGGTACCTCTACAATGATAGGTTGTAGGGGCAGGGCAGCAAGCTTCTGTTTCCCAGTGAATAGTTGACAGGCTTGACAAGTTCTAACAAACTTATGCACATCAGAAAAAATTGAAGGCCAATAATAATCAACTCTCGGAATTTTGTGAACAGTAGTTCTAGCAGCATAATGACCACCACAAAATCTTGAATGAAACTCAGAGATTAATTTCTTGGACTCAATTTCATCAACACACCTAAGCACTATGCCTTCAAGATTTCTCCATCCAAGGCCATCCTTCATAAGGCAATACTTAGTGGCTTTTAGTCTAAGAGCCCTTCTCTTATGTGCAACTAAATGGTTCGAACATGTAAGATTCATTAAATAATAAACGATGTCCTTGTACCACTCATGCCTAAGTTGCACGAAACAGGGATACGGGTACGAGTTTCCGAAACGGGAAGCGATACGAAACGCGACCTCCCCAAATTTTGGAAACCGGGAAACGCGAATATATATATATATATATTAGGACATTTAAGAAATATGTGCAATCATAAAGCATATATGATACATTCTAATCTATTACATTATGATAAAATTGTGAATTGTCAATGCATAAACTATAAGTCTCTAAATTTACATCACATTTACTCATGAATGATCACATAATGAAAATAGAAATATCCAAAATCAGCCACGAAAAATTTCTAATTTCTTGTCTCGTGCTTGATTGGGAGTCTCCTCCTACATAGTCGAACGACCTTAGTGCTCTTGATTAGATACAAGTTTCATGCCCTAGTACCCTACATGCTCTTCATTATTGGGAGTCTCCCCTGCATAAAGGGCTTGGTTCTCTTGATTAAATACAAGTTCCATACCCTAGTACATGATAAAATCCAATGGAAACATTGGAATCCCCCCAATCCCGAAATCCTGAAAAACAGATAAGTCTGCTGGATTTTGAGAGAGATCTAAAATTCTACTTTCCCCATATGAAATCCAATGAAGGCGAAACCACTCTCAAACATCCTGAGTCATTTCATGGTAATGTTAAAAATTTAAGTAAAAGGATGAAAATAAAAAATAAAGGAGAATATCATTTTTACTTTAAGAATTTAACATTACCATGAATTGCATATCAACACTAGGGAAAAAGTTCACTTTTATAACTTTAGACAGGCATCTAGAAGCAACTAGAAGTCACTAGGATAACCTAAAAATAAATTAGAAAACAAAGTAATTTTTTTAAAAGAAAAAACACAAGTAAAAAGCTGAAACATGAGTCGTACGGCCCTGAAACGCGTTTCAGGCCGTACTGGCCATGTTTCAGTTTCGTGAAACGTAGCGGCCTGAAACGTGTTTCAGGGCCGTACCAAACGCGTTTTAGCGTTTCGTACCCATTTCCGTACGGAAACGTCCCCTTGCCCTACGTTTCCTGCAACATAGACTCATTCTCTCTTAATCTTTGCAATTCCGACGAAGATGGATTGCTAAGACAAAACAAACAAAGAGTCTTTTCGTTACCTTCAGTCAACATCTGAGCCAAGCCTTGGCCCTTGACTATCTTGGTGGGTCTAATCTCTAAATCATATTCTTGTATTTTAGTAACCCACCTAGCGCAAGTCCCTAAGCAATCAGTTTGAGTTAATATATCTTTAAAAGCAAAATGTGGGACGAAAGCAATGATTTTAGAATAACCCACATAAATTTTGAAGTGCTTAAGAGACTTGACCAGGACATAAGCTTGCTTTTCCATATTATTGTACTTCAATTCGGAATTTTGAAGTGCTCTACTCATGAAAGCAATAGGCTGCTTGTGACCATCTTAATTCTTTTGTAACAGGACACCAACAATGGTATCTTCGGAAGCGAAAGAAAAAATCATGAAATCCTTGGAATAATCGGGACTAACTAAGACAGGAGCTCTTGCAATGGCGCATTTGATTTCTTGAAAATCCTTTTTGTCGTCTTCTTGCCAAACAAATTTTGCATCTTTCTTCAGAAGACTTTGAATAGGCTTAGCTATTTCTGCGTAATTTGGAATAAACCTTCTAAGAAAATTTGTCTTTCCAAGGAAAGACTGAAGGGATTTAAGATTATGAGGAAGAGGAATCTTTTGGATTGCTTCAATTCTCTCAGGATCAATCTTGATTCCATCCTTAGAAATGATATGGCCAAGTAATTTCCCTTCGGTTACTCCAAAAAAAGACTTAGCTGGATTCAAAGAAATCCCGTATTCTCTACATCTATCGAAAACCTGCCTAAGATGATTTATATGACTGATAGCATCTTTAGAAAATACAGTAAGATCATCTTAGTAAATCTCAATAAATTTCTTGATTAACCCCTTGAAGGCATAATCCATAGCCCTTTGAAATGTAGCCCCAGCGTTGGTTAATCCAAACGGAATTCTAATGTATTCAAAAGTACTCCATGGTGTGGTGAATGTAGTT